>JABFDZ020000098.1:317024-328220 GCA_019775955.2 Pollimyrus isidori
ATATATAATGAGAGCATTTCACGGGTCTATATTACTACATGTCTTTTTTCTTCTTTTAATCCTCTAGCAAGGGACTGCAGGATTTGTGCGGTTTTTACCTATTTTTAATGTTGCAACAGTTGAGCCGAGTTTCTGGCTTGATATCTGCACCATCAAATACATCATCCAGTATTAGTAATACGTCATTTAATTTATATATTATTGAATATGGTATCGTAGCTTTTTCTATTGAACAGTTTTAAATTTGATCCATTAAGGTGACTAACCTACGCATACAACTACGCATGTAACAGTATAGTGCTGCTTGTCGGCCAACTATGGTGTAGTATGTTAATTGAAAACAGCCTGCTGTGCAGGTTTAAAGGTGCCTTTACGCAACAACTCGAGATGATCTCAACATAACAACAGTATTTTTTGTTTATTATACAGTATACAGTGTCAAGACCTCCACACGTCTATGTGACTGTGGCAATGTTAATATACAAACTGTGGAACTAAACAACATGTATCGTAGTTTAGCACTTTATAGATTAGTTGGTTTACTTTGGGAAATTTTTACACAAGGATGTTCATCCTTATTTAATAGTGCTTTACGGTTTATACATGGACACCTGTGAAATCCAGGTTTCTGGCATTATCCCCTCTCCAAAAAAGATTTCTGCTTTAAATTTTTATGGAGCTAACTTGCCGGATTTTACTTCTCAGATTTCAGTCCTGTCGGTACCTTATACTTAATCAGGCAGGTATAACTCTTGCATATGCCCATCTATAGCATATAAGATGGTTATATAAGCAGTGAACCAGGATACAGCGACTTCGCCTGATGACATCTTCAAGGGTTGGCCAAACCTTGCAATGCATAAATGAAAAAATAATTTGGCCTATTGTTTGTAGGCAATATTATAGGAATATTAGTGACACTGTTATATTTTATATGTAGTTAATCCACCCATTTATTCATTTTACAACCATGCCCGAACATGCTGTATAAATGTGGGTATTTTTCCGCTGGTACGGACATGCACCCCCTCACTTGGCCCAGTTCGTAGTGAACATTTCAGTTTAGTTTTTAATGCAAATCGAAATTGCTTTGTAGGTCTCACGTTTCCACTGCAACTAAATTTTTGTTAAGCTTGCATATAAAGAAATGTAGTAATTTGGGCCACAGTGTTGCTATTTAACGACAATGTTTTAAACAAAGTAGTAACACCAGGCTAGAAATTAAATGTACTGCTTTCGGTGCTGTAAAGACGCGCAAAACACCTTCAGGAAAGGCATTTATAGTTTTATTCTCAAATGAAATCCAAGACTCTTCAATCTTACGATATTCCCATGAGGGATCAGGCAAACTGCATGTTCTGCTAACAGTGTGTCTTGTTTTGACCTCAGATGTTTTCAAACAGCGACGAGGCCGTGATTAACAAGAAGCTGCCCAAAGAGCTGCTGCTGAGGTAGGTGAGAGGCCCGTCAGCCCCCAGTCACCTTTACCCGGCTCTCGCACCGATACAACTCACACAATCGTCTATATCGGGATGCTGGTACCATCTGTTTCTTTGTTAATCCCCTTTGCTGTTCAGGCTACGTATGAAAATATAACGCTGCTCTCCGTTTTTCATGGATTTGGTTAACCCGATGCGAAATAAGAGCCCCACCGTTTCTGGGAGACTAAGGAGAGGGCTTGTAACTTCAACACCAAAGCGCAGAGCATGAGAGGTCGTTCCCGCTGGCTGCTGCAGAGGTTTTACTGCGACATCACCTCTTAATCTTGTTTGTTTGCAAGTAGCTTTGCAAAAACAGCCAAATAAACAAAGTGTTCTGGAGTTCGTGATGCAAAGCCGTTTAAAGTGTGAAGCAGCAGCCCCATTTAGAAATTAAACATGCTTGTTAGTGTTTAGTGTCTCACTACTTGTTTAACGACTAACTAAGCTAAGTACACCAAACAAATCCAGAGACTCGGCCGATGCCCGCCAGAGCAGCTCTTACAGGAAGGAGGTGGGGGGAGCATATGGTCCGTAGCCGCACCCCTGGGAGAGACCCGGCTTATTTGTTTTTCGATGAATGACTTGTATATACTTTTTTTTTGGGGGGGTGGGGCATAGTGGCTCATTTTGGGGTAGGGAGGCATGGCCCATGAATATCTCCTAATGACGCCGGACCTGGATGATTCCACCCCTGGATCTGGGAATGATAGAAAGTGGGTCAAAATGTATTTTGAGGATTGGGGGAAAATGATAGGGAGGTCAGGTCTCAGTAAGGCTGCAATTGGGTGTGGGGTCAGTCATCATGGTGCGGGGGTCCTAAGGGCAAGAGAGAACTGAGCTGCTGTAACCTTTTACAGTAAAGAGCTATAAGAACCTTAATTCCCAGTGAGAGCAGTCACCCAGCCCCAGCCATCCCCTTTCTTAAAACAGTATGTATGTAGGAAGTAAGTGGATGATGGTACCCTTTCACATTCTCTTGTCTCCCATTTCTTTCTGACCCTAGAATCTTCTCCTTCTTGGATGTGGTGACATTGTGCCGATGTGCGCAGGTCTCACGGGTAAGCGTGTTCTCTGTGTGCACATTTATGTTGGTAGCATCTATTAGGCATTTTAAAGTTATCTTCATGTGCTGAAGTTTCTTTCTGCAAGCCTGATGTTTTTCTTCTCCCTCCCCAGTCCTGGAACGTGCTAGCCCTGGATGGTAGTAACTGGCAGAGAATTGATCTTTTCGACTTCCAGAGGGACATTGAGGTAACTGAAATACTCTTATTTTCTTTCCATCCCCTTGTTTCTGTTGTCTCTGTAATCCACTTTCAATGAAAAACTGGAGGATATTCCATGAAGCAGAGTTAAGGCAAAGTCTGACTTTTGACGAGTCCGGCTAATTTAAATGGGAATTCCATTCCATCACTGCGTCTTAAATGAATCCCCACTGAATTACCAGGGTAACTTGGGTGAGTTAACAAGTTTGCTCCGGACCAAGCTAACTGTTTCGCTTAGTTTAGCGTTGTCTCAAAGAACGTCTGACGTGTGGGAATAACTTCCCAAAAGATTGTTCCATTGGATGAAATTCTGTGATCTTACTACTCATGTCATGTAATCTGTCGAATTATGTGTCCTCATCTGATTTATTTTACATTATCTGATTGAATTAATTGGTTAATCGGTGAGGTATACCAAAAATGACACGATGATGTTTGAGTTAGTGGGAGAATGAGTCTTGTATATAAAAAATGTAACCCTGCAGTGAATGTTGCAAGATGAGAAAGCGGTGAATAAAAAAAAACACCTTTTCGGAAGTAATCCTATGCGTGATACTTCCATAATATGGAGAATAGAGCTGAGATTGCTACATAATCAATATAATAAAGCCTATAAAATCACGTCTTTAGCATTCCGATTAATTCCAAAATAATTACAGTAAATTCCCGCTATAATGGACTCTCTTGTAACAGATTATCGAGTATAACTGACAAGGTCCACTGGTCCCAGCTGTGCACTTTCTAAGAACATGCAGAAAAAGCATTGGATATAGTGGACTCGCATATAATGGAATTTTGCTTATAATGGACAAACTATTTGGCGCACAGGGCTGCTTTTAGCTGTAGTTCTTTTCGGCTACAACAGACTTGCAGTTCCACCTACAGAGCAGATGCGTACGTAGTTGGGATTATTAATGGTCAAACATTTGGTCAGGTAAAGTTGGATTACTACATGTACAATATAATAAGCAGACACACTTCTGATATAGATGAGGTGTGGTATTAAATTGTGTCCTGTAGTTGTGTTCTGGGCATTCAGCAACTCTGGATATAATGGACTGTTTTGTCAGGTCCCTGGAAGTCCGTTATAATGGTAAAATAAGTGTACACTTATTACAAAGATGAAACATGAAATGCCATGACTGTAATTGGGGGGAGGAACGTTAACATAATATGAACAGGGACATGTTTTTCTATTTTGTTTAGTCACTGTCTACTTTTAAAGTTTATTACTTAAATAGCAAAGACGATATACAGTTATTTGTGTAGAACCTTTCACACGGATGTGATTTAATTAAGTATTTTATGGTGATCAAATAACAGTAATAGTGACAGGTGAAATCAACACAGAAGGTTCTTCGTTGGCTATGGGGATTGAACCAGCAACTCTCATTATAAGGCAGCAGCATAAACCACTGTACCACCGTGTTACTGTACTAAGCACTTGTAACATTTACATAACTTATGCATTTAGTCTGTCTGCAATTCATTGCCAAGCCAACTGCCTAACTGTGTTTATGGCCACAGTATTGCCTTTTTTAACGATTACATCTTTGCATTTTTCATACAACTCCATCAGCAGGGTTAATTCCGTGGAAACACCACTCTCATTTTACAGGCTTTCCGACTCCTTTGGTCAATCTATCGTTCATCCATTTATTTTGGCTTCTTAAATATCGCGGGTGTGCACAGTACACTCTGCTGCTGTGGTGTTGGCGGTCCAGGAGAGATCCTCCATAATGAGTGTTCCCTGGAACCTTAAAATTGAGACTATGCAAGTCTGTCTTGAATGGCCTTGATTAGTTAAAACTGAACTGCGTTCGTGGAACGATATGAGGCTAAGTTTAGAGGTGGAGCTATGTTGAGTCTGACTTTTCCAGGAAAGTCTGCCTTTCTTTAGCTACTTTCATGGAGTACCCCCGTGGTATTTATTATATGCATTTTGGTTATGTTTTGAGTAGAATTAATTTGGTCATTCACCTTTTTTTGTGATATTTATAAATGGCAAGAGTAGTGTGAAACCCTTCCTGTCCTCCATTGTGTTTGTATGCACACCCTTGCTTTATTGGCAGATTTGTTTTCCAGATTCAGATCATTTACTGTCATTGTACGGAGTACAATTAAATTTTAGCAGCAGTCCAATGGGTGCATTCACACAGACAGTAACATCAGCAATTCTGGATATAAGACATTGCACTGGACATAACAAATAATGCTACTAGTGTGGACCTGTATACCATAAATAGATGAGTAATATGCAATAAATGCAATAAACAGTGCAGTTAATACAGAAAGTACAGTTTGATGTAAACATTGCAGCATTATTTAAAGTGAGCATAGTGACAAAAATTGACATATGATAGAATTTGACATATGACATATTAGACGTATGAAATCACACAAGACATGACATAACACGGTACCTTACAATTACACAGTGAATTAGAATATTGCAGTAAGGATGCTGTGGACCATCAGTTTGACGTCATAGTTTGACAGTGTTCTGTTTACGTATGGCTCTGATAAAAGCTGTTCTTTAGTCTGTTTGTCCATGAAATGATGGAACCTGAGTCTATCAGAGGGCATAAACTCGAATATTCCTTTGATATCTCTATTGCTTTGCTGAGGCAACGGGAGCTGAAAAGATTCTCCAGAGAGAGCAGTATGCATTAGGCATGTAAACCACAGCTTTCCTCTCAATACGACACAATATCGGTTAAATTTTTTAAATTATTATTATTATTTTGATACCTCAGAAACTTCCGTAATACGATTCGATTCAGTTCGATATTGGAGATGGTAGTTGAAATGATGAAATTTCATACAATCCTTTTACATTTCAATGAATTAAAGGCAAATATAATTAGCATTTTATCATATTTTATTGGGAACTATAAACCAAATCTAGTGTAGCCAAGTTTGTCCCATAAATCAAGCAAAATAAAGTGCAATAAGGTAACAATTCTTTTTTTTTTTTGTAAATTATCTCGATAATTACACAAATTACGTACAATTACATACACAAATACAAGTGTAACCAAAAGTATGTCCATAACTGTAATGACCTACTTGTATGACCCCCTCGGTTGCTATGCCCCTCATTAACTTTGCGTGCAATTCCGATTGTTCCCAGCTGTTTCTTATTGTTTCATCTAGTCTTGTGTATGTAAGTCCACGTCAAAGTCTGTCACCCAGATCTGTCATTTAAAGTTTTCCCTGTGTTGTGTGCCATGCTTGCAAAAAAAACCCTCCCCCCTCATTTGTTGGATTTCCCTGACCCTGATTCCTCATTCCTTGCTTGCTCGCCCTACACTGTATGGAAGAGGATTAGGCCACCATGAAAATATTATTTGAATTCAGACTTTTTTTTTTTCCTCAGAAAAAAGGTGCATTTCCAACAGTCAAGTGACGCACTCATACAGGGGATGATCATGTCTCAGAATTCTGAGGGGAAAAAAGTAAGAATTCAGATTTTGTTTTCATGGTGGCCCTGATCCTCTTCCATAACGCTGGGATATAACAATAACAGGTCAAATAAACTAAAATAAAAACATTGCATGGACAGACATGTAGAATGAGGAAGATCAACAGGACTGACTTCTGCGGTGAAACAAGTATGTCAGTATTTTTCTTTGAGAGGTTTTTTTTTTTAATAAAAGAAATGTGTTCAGGAGATGTGTGCTCTGAGCATAGTGTCCCATGTCACGCTCTGAAGGTACACTAGCTTGCGAGCTTTGCAAGTCAAAATGATAATGACTATAAAAATGCAAAACATATACGGTATTTATGTATACATTTTATTTTTTTAATTTATTTCCCTTTGGGATGAATACAGCATTTTTGAATAGAGCTAGGATTTTCGGTCCTTCACCTTTCTATTTCTCAGCTCGCTTTTCGGAGGGAAGTTAATGTCGCTCCACATTTCCCTTCTTTGGAATGGCAATGGTACACTGACAGATGAGGCAAATGCACTTTGAATATGAGAACAACAAAACAGTTCTCTTCCCATTCCGTATGGAAGTTTTTGGCTTCTTACTTGGTCCAGCTCCCCCATTCATTTTTATACCCTTTTTTTAAGTTTAGTAGAAATAAATTGGAGGTTAACTAGACGACTCGGTCACTTGCAGCCGCTGGCGCGGTTGAATGCGTCATCCATCCTCTATTTTTTGTCATACGATCTACCCACACTACCTTTGCGATCGACCAGTAGATCGCGATCGACCTATTGGACACCCCTGGTGTAGACCATGTATATGTCGGAGTGGATCATGAAAACAATACTGCATCCGATCGTTTGCTAGTGAATCGATATATCGATACGAATCGATGTATTGTTACACACCTAGTATGCATCCAGTGATTTTCTGGGCTGTGTTGATGACCCTCTGCAGGGCTCTCCTGTCCACCGCTGAGCTGCCAGTGCACCGCGTAGTAATGCAGTGCACCAGGACTTTCTTGACGGAGCAGCAATAGAAAGACAATAGCAGCTTCCAGTAGTTTGTTTTCCTGAAGATCCTCAGGAAGTAGCGTCGCTGTTGTGCCTTTTTGACTGCTGTGGTGGTGTTGGCGATCCAGGAGAGATCCTCCATAATAATTGTTCCCAGGAACCTGAAAGCAGGGACCTTTTCCCACATAGTCCGCACTGATATACAGAGGGTTGTATTCTGTGCTGTGTTTCCGGAATTCGTAAGAGTTCTTTTGTTTTAGAAGCGTTCAGGGCAAGCTTGTTTGAACGTCATCCCTGTATACTGTCTCATCTCCACTGTCTCCTAGCACATTTGTGTCATCTGCAAACTTAGACATTGTTGGTGTCGTGTGTGGGGCTGCACTCCTGAGTGTAGAGAGCCCTGCTGCTTTCCCAGAGTACAGATACCCTGTTTACCTTGCAGGGCCGTGTTGTGGAGAACATCTCCAAACGCTGTGGGGGCTTCCTGAGGAAGCTCAGTCTGAGGGGGTGCCTGGGTGTTGGGGACAGCGCCCTGAGGTAAGCCTGAGTCTGTGTAGGCTGCACAGGGCAAGGGGTGTGGGAAGGTAAACCCACAGGTGTGTGTGTGTGTGCATGCGTACGTGCGTGCGCACTTGTTAGGGGTGTAACAATGCACCGTTACCCGATATTTCCTGATTCAAAAATAGGACAATACGTATTGTAGGGCTGTAACAATGCACGATTGCACGTAATCATTTATTAATGTTAATGCAAGAGCGCAAAAAAGGCATAATCTCAGTTTTGCTATGAGATTTATTTTGCATTCGACATTGCAGAATAAGGAAGAAACTGCTATAAAAAGTGTCTGGGAAACAGCCTAAAGGGGATTAAATAAGATCCTGATTTGTGTTTGGCCTTGTACGTTGCTTATACACTGAGGACATTCTCAATTGTTTTTCCTTTTAGTTTCAAGAAGGTAGGAATCTGCTTGTTTAAAGCACTTTTAAGAGTTAAGTTGTTTTTTTTTTTGCACTGGAGTCTGAAGAATAAAGAAAAGTATATGGTTTACAAACAGCTTTTTTTATAAATGTTCATGCCTAAAAAGGAATAAATGAGAACTGTGAGAGCTTAGTTTTTTTTCTTACTTATTTTGTTGATTACATTGTGAGTGTATTAAGCCATGAACCCTGAATCGTCTGTTGACCAAATGGTAAGTAGACAGCCCTAATGTGCGTGTGTGCGCAGTTGGGGGTGGAGGGTTCACAGGACAGTGGTCTGGGAAGATAAATCCACAGACTTCTTTTCAGCTGCATTCAAAGTCTTTGTGAGTCCCGTTTATTTCTTGTTTTGTGTTGGTGTGATTCATCAGCTTTAAAAAGTAATAGATGTTTAAATGTGTTGTATAGCATTTCTGGATGAATGTTTATTTTCCAATATATAATGTGGAATGCTTGACTGCAAAAGTAGTTGGGGAAAATGGATGAATAAATATGTATAATTAAGTATTTGAAAAATTCAGTGCTTTGCTGAAATGTTTAGAAAAATACATTGTTTCCTGTAGATCAAGAACATTGGTATAGCGTCAGTACGATACTACTGGGGGGGGAAAAAAGCAGTCCTCAGATCTATGTTGAATATTATTGTAGTTGTGGTGTTTTTTAGTGATGAAACGTTCTTTCTATATATGGGAGTAAACAATATATGAATTAATGTAGGTTAGTTATTTTTCTGTTAAAATTGTACAATTTTTTTGGTGGCTGCTACATTTAGTCCTAAACAGTTTGCCCATTTTCAGCGCTAAACTCAACAACATAACAACTTGGCAGTTTTGTTGTGGTTTGTAAGTCTCTCCCATTGTGTATTAATGCATCTGGGGAAAAAACATAGATTAGATTTTTATTCCCTCAGTCCTCCATAATGGTAAAGTAATGTGTGTCATATACTCCCAACTGATATCCATGCAGTGAATAAAGGGGGAGAAGTCTCCCTTTCCCTGCCCATCTCAAACATGGTGACCTGTAACTCTTTCGCTTTTATACTGGAGCCATGTCAGAAGGTCACTAGTAATGTTACTAGGTCGCCAGAGTACAGGTTAATGATTAGACCTTACCGTTTTGCTCCCATCCCCACACAACACAATAGCGATATATATAAAGTGTCTGTGTCTGGGGTGTAAAAGAGCAAGGAGAGATGTTTTCACCCCCACTTACCTGAATGCTTATTTTATTAGAGTTTTATAAGAGCATCTGCTAAATGACAATGGAATGCGCCCAGGGAATGGAGATGAGAATCTGGCTTTCTGAGAGAGACAGCAGAGTGCCCGTTTTGATAATAATTGATAATAATTGATTGGTTGGATAAATTTTATTTATCTATTTGGCAACAAAGATTTTGGCGTGGCGGAGAAATGTTACTAGTGGAAACACTGATATAGCTAAAAGCACCTATACTTTATAAGCATCTTTTGGTTTATGTATTTTGCTTCCGTGGAAAAGGAAACCAATGTGAACTGTTCAGTTATTCTCCTGTTCTCAGGAGAAATGTAAACAAAGGAACTATGAAAGGAATGAACAAAGAGTGCCATGTGATTAGAAATACTAAATATATGGTAATAAGTTTTGAAAAGTGCTGGGAAGCTTGCTTGATTGGAGGAATGTAGACAGTTGAGAAAACTAATCAAAACACTGTAATTGCAGGACTTTTGCCCAAAACTGCCGGAATATCGAGCTGCTAAGTCTAAATGGGTGCACCAAGATCACTGACACGTAAGTGCTTGAAGTTGCTGCTGTTAGGCAACAGGCCTACAAACCACCCATGGCCTTATACTCTCTCTCTTCCCCCCACTACGCAGGACGTGCACCAGCCTCAGTAAGTTCTGCCCCAAGTTGAAGCACTTGGATTTGGCCTCATGTACCTCTATCACCAACCAGTCCTTGAAAGCACTCAGGTGAGGTTTCACATGGCCTATCTGCCACCATGCACTTTTCTAAGGACCATATCCAGGTCTGAAATTTTCGTGTAAACTCAGCTATTTCACTTACAGACACCATGATATTAAAAAAAACAGCTGCCTTTCACACTAAATTGACCCCATGTACTATACCTGCAGGTTTCTTCACCGTATACGTTGCACTTACACTCACATTTCCCTCTGTCTGTGAAATGATTGCCCATCAGAGCCCATACAAGTACAGTAACTGCATGCTAAGTTCACCTTTCTGGGTTTTGACTGATTCTTAATGCCGTACCTCTCCATACAGTGAGGGCTGCCCCTTGCTGGAACAGCTGAATATCTCCTGGTGTGACCAGGTGACAAAGGATGGCATCCAAGCTCTGGTGCGCTGCTGCCCTGGTCTTAAGGGCCTCTTTCTCAAGGGCTGTACACAGGTATGGTCGCTGGGCTGGGTAACTTGCACAGAATGGGCTGTACCTGTACTCACCTTAGGGATTTTGTCCCTTATGTGGGCCACCCAAGATAAATGATGAATTAAGGGAGTTTCATGTAAGACCTGGGGCCTCGTGTATAAACGGTGCGTATGCACGAAAATGTTGTGGACGTCCATTTCCACGCTCACGCTGAGATGTATAAAAACGAAACTTGGCTTACCACTGCGCACATTCTTACGGCAGCTCCAAACACGGCGTACGCATGTTTCTGCTTAGTTTTGTAAACAAATGGCACCCAGTGGAAAGTCGTTCCTACTGTGGTTTCCCTATTTATACTCACAATCATGATGCTGACTTTATCCAATACACCAACATTAGTTGTATGTTGTTTACAAGTGTACAGCACCTGATTTTAATCAATTTGTAACAGTAAAATGGTGCAGAAAATGACCGAACTATTACAACTACCATGGCATTTCTTGCGTTATTGGAAGACATAACTTATGGAAGAATTAGAAGAGAGTGCATATTCAGGGATCATAGTGATTTCTTGGCCCTTGACGATAAAAACATAAGAACTATACAAACGAGAGGAGGCCATTCGGCCCATCAAGCTCGCTTGGGGAGAACTTAACTAATA
>JABFDZ020000098.1:434596-454813 GCA_019775955.2 Pollimyrus isidori
CCCCCCCCCCCCCCCCCCCCCCCCCCCCCCCCCCCCCGAGGGAGTGTTATGGTAAGATGAAATATTCACTAAAGGCTTAGAGGGAATGGGTTTGTGGGTTTGGTCACATCAGGACAGGCTGGGATAGATAATGTCACTGACTGCTGTGATAATTCCTACATGTCCACTACCTGAGTTCTGGTATCACTGCCAAACTCACCATCTAATGTGCTTGTTACAGCTCAGTACTTAGTGGCAGACATGTGAAGCGAGGTTCAAACAGACTAAGGTGGAGTGTTTTGGAGATGAGAACGAGAGACTGTAGTCCTTTTGTTGGTGTCAGCTGATGTGTATAGCCCACCAATGACGAATAGGAGGGACTAATCACCTAGAATAACCAAAGTTTAGCTCCTGAGATAGCCAGAGGCATTGCCACAACTTGTTCTCACTTTGCATACAATGATCTAAAGAAAGCTAGACAGAGAAATAAAGCGGACCGTTCACAGATGATACGGCAGAGCGAAGTGTTGGACATCAGATTTGTTCATCTCGACAAGCTTGCCATCCTCTACCCCCAGACAGTACAGTCATGAGGTCCCATGCATCAGCACCCGAGTGCCCTTTCTGCACTGCTCCACTAGCCACTCACATTAGGCAGAGACTACTGACTCTTAATAGGACTTCAAGGCTCCAGTCTCATGGGCCAAGAGAAAACAGTCACTTGGCACTTAGAGCAGCTTATAATCCTGCAGTCTGGGCCTATCTGTTACCCCCAAGGGCCGAGGTTCACTCGTGTGCTCGTAAGCGGATATACAGTACACACAGACAGCCACACAGACACCCACACACACACATAGATGCATGCAAAAACCAAGAAATGTCTGAAATGCACAAACATTAATGGCATTAACCCCAGCCCTAATGAGACACCCTGAGTTCGGTTCTTTTCTGAGGCAGTTCAGTGTCATCTCCCCCTTCTCCCAGGGCTCTGCAGACTCCTACACTAGCAGGCCATCAGACTCAGATGTGTCCCTGGAGGAAGACCATGAGGCATTGAGGAAGGAGGCAGACAAACAAGCCCTTGCCACACTTGAGAAAGCCAAGGTGATTATTGCTTGTGTCTTTGTCCCCACGTGTTTACTGTGAGGTCTACAGTAAACAGTGATTATCTTTGGCTTTGATTCTCCTTTATTCTTGTTATGGCTTCATATGTCCTTTGATTTTGTGGTATGGAGACACTGAAGTGTTGAGAAACCTCACTCTATTCCTGTCTCCTGCCACAGACCAAGCCAGTGGCCTTTGCCGTGAGGACAAATGTGAGCTATAACCCGGGCCCCGATGATGATGTCCCAGTTCAGGGTATGGCAGTCTCTTTTGAGGCCAAGGACTTCCTGCACATCAAAGAGGTCAGTGTCCATAGCATTGCTTCTGGCCTATTTATTTCAGCAAAGGATCATCACACACCTGTAGGCCTATTATGAGAACCATTGCATCATGGGAAATTACAGTTTCTCTCTCTCCACAGAAGTACAACAATGACTGGTGGATCGGGAGGCTGGTGAAGGAGGGCTGTGAGGTGGGTTTCATCCCCAGCCCGGTCAAACTGGAAAACGCCCGCCTGCTGCAGGAGCAGCGCATGAGGCAGAACCGGCTCAGCTCCAGGCAGGCACCACCCCGTGGCGGACCCGCATGTTCACATGCTTAACATTGTTGTTAAGGTTCTGGTGCTTATGTGTGCGTTTACCATCCTGTCCTCCTTTCAGTAAGTCGGGGGGGAACTCCAGCTCCAGCGTAGGTGACAGTGCTGTCGGCACGCGGCGGCCGACCCCTCCTGGCCCAGGTGAGCACCAGGAACCCCACAGGTCTCCCTGAAGTGTTAGATTCTCGGTATTTTGCCCAAGCAGTAGGAGCTAATATTAAAATAGCAAGGTTTATGGTTCAAGTCCTTTTGGGGTCTATGGTGTTTTTGAGGAGCCTGCTGTAGATTCTGACATTGCTCAAAAAAGGTATTCAGTCCTTTTGTCTGTGTTGATCTCATCATAATTAATGGAATATTTGTGTATCTAAGCAGAGCTACCGTGCAGAGATGAAGATGTCAGATCCCTTCATAATTTTGCAAATTCTGGCAGATGTATTTGCTCACTTAAACAAATTAAAGTAAAACAACAATGGATTTTTAAATAAAAGTGGAATCATTCTTGTGGACAGGAAATATTGGGTTTTAGACCCGAAGGTGGGATGCTTCTTGTGTACTGTTATTTAACTCTGACCAGTGGAAATCTGCGTTATGCCAGCTAGTGAGTCACTTTGCTCCGGGGGTTTGAAGCTGTTCTTCTGCCATTTGTATGTGTTTGTCCTGCTCTCCATGTTCCGCCTTTACTGTGGGCACCACGAAGGATGCAGTATGGCTGTCATGCTTCCTCTCCCTATCTTACCTGCTTTATGTTTCTCTCGTCCCTTTTCTTGCCTGTACTCTCTCTCTCTCTCTCTCTCTCTCTTTTCTTCTCACCCCTTCTCTTCTGCATCCATGCCTTCTTTTACTTCTTCCTCCATCTTCAATGCCCACCCCGCTCCCACATCCAGCTGGCCATCTCCCTGCCAGTACTGCCCCTCACCCTCGCACCACCACCCCTCTGCCACCGCCATCTCCCGGGGTGGTGCCCAGGGCGCCGCTAGAGGATGAGCCCTTTGAGCTGGACGTGGAGGAGCCTGTCGAATCGCAGGCAGAGCCTCCCTCCCCCAAGCCCAGCAGCAGCTCCCCCCTGGCACAAATTCTGCCCTTCTTAAAGAAGGTAACCCTGGAGCCCCCCATGCTGCTGCCTCCCAGCCTTCCTCACAGCCTCCGCTATAATGCTACCCCTCTCTCTAACTCCTTTGCTGCCATCCTGCCACAATCAGAGCCAGATCACTGCTGAGCCTGCTGGGAGGAGGAAGCTGGCTGGCGACTGTTGCATGGGCCTGGAGTGTGACTCTGGAGAACCGCACCACACTTGGCCAGTGGAGGGTGCTAATGAGCACATTCTGGTGCACACCTCCCCTTATTATAACATTCCATTTAGATATTTAAAGTTTAAGGAAACTGAGTGATAGATCTTCCTTACTGAGTGCACTTCCTTACCAGAGTGTTCCAGTGCCCCCTCCTCCCTGCTCCTCAATTCTCCAGGCCCCCCCAGCTCCACACCCATGCCCCATACTTGGCACTAACACTTGTGCTCTGTGTTCTTGTTCTTTTCTTTTTTGTCCCCCCTCTCCCTCCCCCTTGGCCTGCGCTGTATTTGTTGAATGGTAGGTGTTCCAGCCAAACAGAAACAGAAAACGGTGAGTGTCTCCAATATGCTTTCTTTGGGGTTTAAAGCCATCATGTCCACTGTCACCAAGGGCACCCCCCTCACCACAGCCGTCGCCTACCCCTCATGTGCAGAGAGCCCACATTTATCTGAACAGCCTCACATGTCAGCATTACACCCAACTGTCCTCATAGCCACACCTCAGTTTGTGTGTCTTGGGACTAAGAACTAGGCTCCTAGATTATGAATTCAAAATCATCAGAGATTAAAATAAAACAACCCACTGGCCTCCCAACATCCATCACATATGAGGGGCTCTTTAGATGGAGGTCCACAGGAAGCTTGTGTGTGCCGTATTCGATTGGTGTGCTTTCACATCTAATGGGCAAGCGGTTGAGGACCTTCCTCCTTTGATTGGTCCTTCATATTACTTTCCATGGTTGTTAACATAAACATATATGAACAGTTATTCTTAGTTTATAAAGCTGTGATAAATAGCTCATGAAGGGGGTGTGAAGTTCTCATGAAGTGTTACCACAGGGAAGATGAACATCTATATGAAATAAGAACATATTCTCAGATTCTCAATTATCTGTATCCCACTGTAAAATTTGATTGTAGCACTCCACAGTAATTTGTAGAACTGGGTGTAAAGGCCCTTGAGGAGGGATAGCACTTTGGGAAACAGCCAGATTTAGAAAGAGGATTGCCAACGCACTCTACAGCTTTTTCTCGGGAGGTTAGCATCAAGCAGCAAACTGGGAGGTCCTTGGTACTGTGTTATCGCATTACTGTTTCGTTTTACTACAGCGCACACAGGGATGTCTTGCTCACACAAGCGCCTGCACTCTCATATTTCTAATGCGTCTGATTGTGCCGTTTCAAGGGATCTGAGCATGGGTCATAGCTCCTCATCTTAAAACAGCCTTCTGACTATAGTGGCCTTTCCTAGGCAACAACTACAGCAGCGTGAATACCCGCCCCCATCTCACCCTGAGCTTAACAGGCTGCTCGTGTTTCATAAAAGATTTCCTCCAGTTGTTAACGCTTGGGCATGCAGTGTCACAGCTAGTCTCTTGGGTTAAAGACAAATGAAAACTGTGTTAGTGGCTCATCTTTACCCTCTGCCTCCTGTCCTGTGCCCAGATGGAGCACGTTCCCCCCTATGACGTCATCCCCTCCATGAGGCCCATCATCCTACTGGGGCCTTCGCTGAAGGGGTATGAGGTAAAATCAAGCAGTCGTTTTTCTTTGTAGCTGATGATGGTATATCTTACTAATACAATCACTCACAGACAAAATGCACAAAACACCTGAAATTGCCCTTTGGGAAAAGTGTGAGAGGGTGTGGAATCTGCTATTTTCTGAATGAAATTTCCCAGCTTCCAAGTTCTGTCCAGAAAATATGTTCGGTAGGGGTGGGAATTGGTAGAGATTTCTCAAATCAAGATTATGTTGATATTGGCTGATTTGATATGTAACACGATTAAATAGTTTTTGCTAAGTTGCAGTTCAGGTCTACATTAAAGTAAAGGCAAGGGCTGTAACGGCACACATATTTCTTGTGTGCTGTTTAGTAACAACATTTTCAGTTCGGTATGCACAATGAAACAAATCAATACATTTCTTGACATGGGTAAAACCTTAATTCACAAGTAAATGTTTAACAGGAAAACATTATGTTAATTTTGGCTGTGAGTTTTCTATGGTTAGTGCTAGAGAGCTCAAAGACTCTCCTAGGTTACTTAAATTAGAAGTTTGGGAATGTTTTGGTTTCCCAGTAAATTACACCAACCCTGGGGGGAGAGTAGTTGAGAGCAGTATGTTTGGTTTACAACTGTTCCTCTATTGTGTTTGCAGTTTTAGAAATAAATGTTTTCAAAATGAAATTGCACTGAACTGTGAACTAAAGCAGAATGCGGTACTCATGCCTAGGTGTCCATTTACTTGATAAGGTTTACCCGACCTTTTTTTTAAGAGGGTACTTGGAAAATCTCCATATGCACTTGTACATTCGTGGTAGCAGTGTACCAGACATGCGCATGTCAATCGCATAACAACTGTGAAACTTAGCAAATGTATTACAACTAACATATGTGACCAACATAATTATAGTAACCTACATTTAAATAGATATTTATAAATCAATTTTTAACTGTGGTAGCAATCAAAGAATCCCCACCTCAAAGAATCTTGAGTCTGTAACTGAATCGGATCCCCCACCCCATAGTGCTCATGCTGTAAGGGGATTCCACAAAGTTGGGGAATCCCCTTTTGTTAGTTCAGCTGGTAATATTGTCAACATTTACTGGGTATATACAAGTAATGGAAAGTTACTTAGCTAACTGGGGAATATCAATGTAGCAGAAAGCAGTGCAGATTCTCAAGCAGAGAGAGCCTAAGATGAGGGTGGTGACTCAGTGGGCAGTGCTGTGTCCTCACACCTCCAGCGCTGGCGGTGGATATTCCCCTGTGCTGTGACCCTATACTCTCTGAGTGTTAGGAAAAGCGAAGGATGATGATATTATTTTCTCTGATGTAGTTATTTACTTCCTTTAGGTGACTGATATGATGCAGAAGGCACTCTTTGATTTTCTTAAACACAAGTTTGAAGGCAGGTAAGGTGCATGCTTCAGAAGTCATATTTATACTTGGGTAGATGTGGCTTATGGGAGACTGCGCAAGAAAATAAACCTACAGCAAGATCTGTTGTTGATTTCTCATTTGCTACATCTCATGACAGAAAAAGAAAATGGCTCTAAAAAAACTCTCCATCGCATGGCTTCCATTGTCGAGAGTACTATTTTAAAATATTTGAGCTCCAAGCTGGTGTTGGCCTTGTCTCCTCAGCTGTTCAGATTCCTTCCCGGTGATCTCTGCTGCTGCTCTGGAAGATACAGGCCTACTTGTCATGCACTAAAGTGGTTCTGTCCACCTCTGACCAGGCAGCTCGGAAATCTTAACAAAACATGTAGGGTTTCCCCCTTATGGCACCTGATTAATGTAAAGCAAATTAGAAATTCATCATCACTCTCTGGTTATTAGCTTACAACGCTTTGTAATTAATTATTAACACATCTGCCTGGCTGGATGAGGTCAGGTTCAAGTGCCCCTGCTGGGACAGTAGAGAAGGCTATGGCCACAGCAGCTGTAAGTCCCAACGAGGAGTGTGTTGCATCTGAAATGGGTTAGGGTGTGTCTGTGGAAACCTGCACAGCAGTCTGTTCCTGTGCGTGTGCGTGTGCGTGTGTGTGTGCGTGTGCGTGTGTGTGTGTGTGATAGTGCCTGGTGTCAGTGGACAGACCCGGAGGCCTGCTTTGTGCCAGCAGTCTCTTCCTGTGTGTGTGCTGCAGAGTCTGTCTGCACTTCTAAGGAGGAAACCCAGTTGTAGCATCAGGTCAGCAGCTGAGAACCAGCCATCCAGTTAAGCAGCCACTCTTTTTAGGATATCTATCACTCGGGTGACAGCTGACATCTCCCTGGCCAAACGCTCTGTGCTCAACAACCCCAGCAAGCACACCATCATCGAACGCTCAGGCACACGCTCCAGCCTGGGTAAGACTGGGCATGTCTACTCACCCTTACCTGTGTCCTCTCTGTACTGTGTGCCATGAGAGATTGCACTGCAGATAATTCCAGATAAGGCAAGATAGTATTATTGTATATTTTTTTTAATAGGGATTCGAGACCTTGAAAATAAATCTATTTTCAGGCTGTTGAAGGGAATAAACACATGCCCTATCATTTCTCATCCATTAAAATGCAGCCAAAGATGACTGTAATGCGTTTTTATTGGTTATAAATAGTAATCCTGTGTACATGTTCTTTCCTTTAAAGGATGTCATTGGCTGCTCATTAATTTCTTCCCTCATGCATTAGGGAATATTTCTCCATCCATATCTTATATACATAAGTACTGCTTGTGACGGCCCCTTTGTCAGGGTAACACATGGCTTTCCCTGGGTCTTCTGGCAATATCTGATGGCTTAAAAATGAACATTTAGATCGTAATAACTGACATGGCAGCTCCCACCACCACCCTGAGTGCTCATGCATGTCAGTGTTCATCACAGGCCTCCTCAGTAGCCCAGCACAGTGACAGGGCACCTTTGCCTATTGTCACCTGTAAGGATAAGGCCCCAGAGTAACCCCTCCTTCCCCTCGTTCACTAGCCTCTCTCCTGAATGTCTTACATGGCTTCTTCTCTTGTTTCTCATTCTGTCTCTGTCCTGCACCATCCTGCTCCTCCCTGCCTTCCACTCTTCCCTTACTCAGATGTTTTGGGTACGTATCTCCCACTGCACCCTGTGTCTCCTCATCCTGTTCTCTAAACATCCTGCCCACCTGTCTGTCTGCTTGTCTACTCTGCGCTCCCCATCCATATACTTCACTGAAAGCCCTAATATGCCTGCTGCTTGTACAAAATGAATGATTATGGTGCATGGTGGCTCCATGCTCAGCGGAGGAGAGCTGCAGGTCATACTGCTGTCTCCTGGTGAAGAGGATCTTACCAAAAGTCTTACCAGAGTTCTCACCAAAACTGCTCTTCCTGTCAGTACCAAGTCCTATACCACTCTAATGATAAAGAATTCACATGTTTTTTTCCTGCTCTGAATTAATAGTTAACATTACTACAATTTATGCATATGTGTACACAGATGCTTCTAAAATAATGGTTAAATGATTAAAATTAAAAAAAAATTCCTTATGGTGTCCAAAGTGAAATATTTTGATTAGATGAGAATCATATCTGCAAGCATATTATTTATACACATTTTACATACAAAGATACAGTGATGTTATGTATATAACATGTTGGTTATCTGGTCTTGGGGTAGAATTATTGCTCACTGCCTTTGCTATTGCTGGTTTTGAGAAAAAATACATATCAGAGTTTGTATGCTAATACTTAAAAGAAGCAGGCTACACACACCTGCTAGGGAGAATGTGTTGTGAGCTGTATAGGCTGAGGAACACGGTAGAGACAGTGTGTGTTGCCTGAGGTGAGATTCCTCACCTGTGTAGTGCTGAAAAATATGAACACTAGTTGTTTTTGAAGATTTCAAATAAATCTGGAAGCAATTTTAAGGGATATTCAGCAAATACCAATGCAGATATTTCTAGTGATTATGTCCTGGCTTCTGAGTGTCTTTTAATATACTGTAAGAAAGGAGGATTTATAGAGCGTTAGGGTATAGCTATCTGCTATGTTCTATGGCTCTCTTTGATGATGTATATGTGTGTTCTGCTGAAATGAGAAGTGGTTTGATCTTTGACTATGAAGCTATTCTGGCATTTCTGCGTGTGTGTAGGTGTCTGCTCCAGCGTCAGCTCCATCACATGCATGTCTGCCGCCGTCATCATTTTGCGGCCCCATCTTGCCGTAGGCCCCCTTTTGTAACCTTGCTTCTCTCTTGTCTGGATCATTTTTTGCCTGCTCCCAGTTTGTTCCAAGCGGTCCAGCTTGGATTAGCCCTCAGTGCTGCGCCCTAAACCTACCAACTGCAGCTGTCAATTTAATCTCAAATGGAGAGTAGCCTGGCTGCCTGGTACAGGCACATCACTGCTGCAAAAACAATCCTGAAAACCTTGAAACACAGAAATGAAGATAAATGAACAAAATGAACAGTCTAACAAAATTGTTACGTATTTTACATTGTGCCACAGTTTTAGGGACTTTAAAATCCATTCAGAAACAGAAAATTGAGATTTTTCAAAATCAGTATAACAATTTAACATTTGGCTGTCAGTGTTATTCCTAGTATTAATAGTCATACAGCCCTGCTGCTATATTTCGAAAGTATAAGCTGGTAAAGTTATAAAATGACAATATCCTATACTGAAGTTTGTTTTTATTGAAAATAAGAAAAAATGTTAATTAATTTTTAAGTCTGAGTTTTAAGTCATAACACTTTTCCATCATCTATCCATTCAACATGCATCTTTCAACCTCTCTTCCTGAGCAGGGTCATGTGTGGGTCTGGAACCTGTTACAGACCGCTCAGGGCACAAGGCAGGTGCACACCCTGGACAGGAGGCCAGCTTTTCTGTTATTTTCTAAGCAATCTAAATCATGCCAGTAGTTCAGGTTACACCCTTTACATTACAGAACATTATGTACAGATAAGAGTTTGTATATGTCTGTGTAAAGGAGGTAAACTCATAGAGGCATTACAAACATTTTTGCCTTATGCTTTTTACAGCTTGACACTTATTCTTACATTGCACAGCAGTTTATTTTAGTTAATACAGTAATAATAATAATCACCATCATCACAAGCCGTGTGTCCGGAACACGCAGTCCCACTGCATGCTGGGATTGGAGTAATCGAAGGTCTCAGTGAATCCTGTGAAGCTGCCCCCACACACTGACCACCCCCCCTCCCCCGTACACACAGCTGAGGTACAAAGTGAGATCGAGCGAATCTTTGAGCTGGCCCGCACGCTGCAGCTAGTGGCCCTAGATGCTGACACCATAAACCACCCATCCCAGCTGGCCAAGACCTCTCTGGCCCCCATTGTGGTTTACATCAAGATCTCCTCCCCCAAGGTATGGCTCATGCCTCCTCTCTCTTATCTATATGCAATTCTGTAGGAGGTGCACAGGTCCCAAACATGAAAAGGCTCTATTATTGCATCATGCTAAATGTTCTTACAGACGTTCTGTTCTGAGTTGACAGTAAGCAAACCAAATCATTTATAGAGGCAAAGTGTACTTCATTAATGGTAAAATCATCTGATTGCTATTGACTTGATCAGCTTTGGTGCACATTACTATAATGAGAAGCATCCAAGAGTTTCTGAGATTAGAAAAGTAAAACAGCATTTATCCAAAGTGGAGCGAATCTAAAGTAATTCCTCGGTCCCCCCGCTGAAACCATACCAAAATATACTACTAGCACCTCCTTCTACAGCAGTTAGAGAAAACATTTGTTGCAATGAAGTGTATCTTATGGATGTTGCCCCTCCCTCCCCCACCCAGGTCCTGCAGCGGCTAATCAAGTCCAGGGGCAAATCTCAGGCCAAACATCTCAACGTGCAGATGGTGGCAGCAGACAAGCTGGCCCAGTGTCTCCCCGTGAGTATCTACCTAGAACAAAAGGGGGGCAAGTTTACTATATGAAATAAAAGTTAATATCAGAGGAGTACCATACTTTTTCTGAGCCTCAGGTACACAGGGTAGGTACAACAGAGCTATATTAATGACTGCCTGCACAGTGCAGACTGCAAGAGCAATTGCACTCAGGCAACTTAATAGCTCTGGATGGCAAAGGGCACTGTGTTAACAGGGGTGAGTAATTAAGCATAAGATAATAATGAGGGTCTGTAAAGCTAGGGGTTCGTTCTTGTTGTGAATAAGCTACCAACTCGGTCTGGGGCAGAAAAGACCCTCATCGGGAGTCCAGAGAGAAGCGGCACCTCCATTATCTAACAGAATGAACCCCAGCAGAGCAAGACTGGATGTGATGTATGTATGATAGCAGCCTTAAATAGCCCTCCATGTACAGCTTCTCCAGACAGGTGCTGTATGTACCAAGCAGAGGAGGTAATTTTGCCTCCCCCCAAACCCAACCAATGTTGTAGGAGATGTTTGACATCATTCTGGATGAAAACCAGCTGGAGGAGGCCTGTGAGCACTTGGCCGAATACCTAGAGGCCTACTGGAAGGCCACACATCCCCCCAGCAGCAACCCCGCCAACCCGCTGCTGAACCGCACCATGGTCACTGCAGCACTGGCTGCCTCACCCGAGCCCGTCTCCAACCTGCAGGTACAGGTGCTCACCTCGCTGCGCCGCAACCTGGACAAGTGGCCAGGCCTTGAGGCTCCAGAGGGGGAGCACACCCTGTAGCGGGAAGGGTAGGAGGCCTGGTGCTGGGGAGGGGGTAGGAGGGAATGGCGGAGGGACAGCTCTGTGCAGCTGACATTGTCTGCTTATACAGGCCACACACACACACACACACACACACACACACACACACACACAAAAATAAACACAAGTGCCAGTGTGAACGCAGCATGTCAGTGACAGACAGAGGTACAGCCAGTAGTAGTGGCCTTTGCTTATTGGAGAGGTCTTTCTGTCTAAAAATAGGAGGCCCTCTAAAACAGCCATGAATATTGAATAACAGAAAACATTTCTATCTACAAAGGATCAACCTGGTGACCATCGAGTGAAGGGACTGGTATTAAGAAATCAAATTAAAAAATCATGATAAATTGAATTTAAAAAGCAGAACTTTAAGCATTCAGCTAAATGTGCTTGCTTATATATGATCTATACAGACATTCTGTTTCCAATTAGCACATTATGCAGATCTGGGCTTGTTCTTCAAATATTCTATCATCAGTATTCCCATCATAAATAATCCACAGTACTTCCTTTCCAGGTTAATTCAAGGGATTTATCAAAAGACAGGTTTAAAAACACAGTGGTAACAGAAAGTCTACACAAAGGTTTCTACTGATAAATATATAGTGCAATACAAAAGTCATTGGCAGACAAAGAAAATGATGCTTAAATGCTCTTTGTGTTGGGCTGTGATATTATATCTGTGCCCCTGAGGAAAGGTTTGTGAACCAAAGAGGTGTTCTTCAAGCCATCTAACAAGATATCAATAACTTTTTGGAGAAAATAAGAAATTCCTATTTGCTTTTATTGTATTATCCTTAACTTGTTTGAATGTTAAATTATGTTTTTTTCTGAGCAATTATAAATTTACTATGCAGATAAATGCAGTATGTGAACAAAAGCATTAGGACACGTCTCATTCATTGAATTCAGGCGTTTCATTCACATCCACTTCCATATGTGTATAAAATGAAACACCTAGCCATGCAGACAGGCTTACAAACATGTGTGAAAGGATGGGTTGTTCTGAAGAACTCCTTTGCAAAATTTCTTTTGTTTGTGAAATTTCTTCCCTGAGGCACATAGTATGTAAAAGTCGCCAACTCTCTATTGATTCTGTAACTGCAGAGTTCCAAGCTTCCTCTCGCATTTAACTCAGCACAGAAACTGTGTGCCAGGAGCTTCATGGAATGTGCTTCCATGGCTGAGCAGCTGCATGCAAACCTCACATCATCAAGCGCATTATCCGATGGAGTGGTATAAAGCACGCCACCACTGGACTCTGGAGTAGTGGAAATGTGTTCTGTGGAGTGATGAACCATGCTTATGACTGGCAGTGTGATGGATGAGTCTGGGTTTGGCAGATGCCAGGAGATTGTCATCTGCCTGACTGCATTGTACTAACTGTAAAGTTTGTTGGCGAAGGGATAATAGTATGGGGATGTTTTTCAGGGTTTAGGCCCCTTAGTTCCAGTGAAGGGAACCCTTAAAGTCTCAGTATACTGTACCAAGACATGTTGAACAATTCTATGCTTCTAACTTTGTGGGAATAGCTTGGGAAAGTCCCTTTTCTGTTCCAGCCAGACTGTGCCCTAGTGCACAAAGCAAGGTCCACAAAGAAATAGCTGAGTGAGATTGACTGACGGAGAGCCTTGACCTCAATCCCATCAACGAGAACGGAAATTGCGATCCAGGCATCCAACA
The DNA here is from genome assembly GCA_019775955.2 of Pollimyrus isidori. NCBI lineage: Eukaryota > Metazoa > Chordata > Actinopteri > Osteoglossiformes > Mormyridae > Pollimyrus > Pollimyrus isidori. The sequence continues at coordinate 447,418 of JABFDZ020000098.1, forward strand.
TCAGTGCTTCATAAATGCTCTTCTGGATGAATGGGCAAAAATTCCCAGAGACACACTCCAAAAGGAAGTGTAGTAACATGTTTGTTTACAGAATTATTTACCAATGCTTGTTTGAGCCTAGGATAATGTGTAAAATCAACTGATAAACTGTGCCCAACTAATTTGTGACCAACACACATCAACTAGTTGAACAGTAGTCATAATAGACAAAATACTTCTTTGACGGTAGCTCAGAATTTATGGCCTTCATAACTCAAGACTTTCATAAACCTACAGCAGAGTAACAGGAGATCCACATTACGGGGTTGTTTTTCATGGCTACAAAAGATAAAGCCACACATCAGTTTCTATCAAGAAGGGTTTGCTGTGGTTTTTCTGCAGAAGTAGACTTTGTTCAACATAATATTATGATATTAATAGATGCTTTGGCAGACATCATTTACATCAGAGATGCTGCTGTCCTAAGTTGAACACGTAGCAAAGCTGTTTCCTGTTGTTGCATGACATCTCTGACTCAGGCCAAAGGACTGGATTTAACTACAAGGTCAGAATAAATATTCTAGGCCCCAGAAGAAATTCACCACCTGGTTTTCTCTCCCTTGTATGTGGAAGGAGAACCATTCTGGGTGTGGTTAGTAACTATAGATTCTTGCATAAAATTGCAAGTGTCAGATGGTTGCTGTGGTTTGCTGTCTTTGCTGTGTTGATAGTGTCATTAACACCACGCTTGCCTGTGCATCCATGTGCTGCATGTTTCCCGCATGACTCCTGTGGCCCCTTGGGACCTGGCTTGGTAGCAGGGACAGTGCTTGGTATGTGGAGAGCAGGACGGGGCGCTGCTGGATTGCGGACAACTGGAGGAGCTCCGGGGAGAGCCAAGCGGGAAGCAGCAGGTGCAGCAGCAATCCCAACACATGCAGCCCCAGCTGCGCTTCCGCTTTGAGCCCCAGGGGGGGCGCAGCCTGTCTCGACAGGACACCTTTGACTCAGAGACACAGGGCAGCCGGGACTCTGCATACACAGAGCCTGGAGACTCCGGCATGGATGTGGAGACAGACCCCTATGAGGAGCCAGAGCCCTACTACAGCAGGGATGGCAGCCTGCAGCCAGCAAGGCCCCAGACCCACCAGGGCTCCTGGGAGCATGAGCCGGACCAGGAGGACATGAACCCAGTCCCACTGCAGGAACAGCACAGCTGGGTCCGGCAGAGGGAGAGATATTGCCAGGACCAGGGAGATGACAACGTTATATTAGGTCACAACCAAACCTAGGAAGACTGGCATAGGGATGTCTACATCCATTAAAGATTTCAGAGTGGGGACTTTCTGACTGGTTGGACAATCATAGGAATATAGGAAAAGAAGCGTTAATCCTTATCTCAAACTTAACTGACACTGTCATATACCAACTATTTATGGATATTTTGGGCTGTAGTATTAGTGCCATCTGAAAGCATTAACCATCCAGTACCGCATGCTACTCCTGCATGAGTGCTATGAATAGAGTAGTGGATGGAGTTCTTTGCCCCAGTGATATCTGCTCAGTGAAACACTATTTTCACAAAGCAGAAAGTGATTGATTTGTTCTCTGTAGAACATCTGAGAGCAGCAAACATCATGTGTAGTTTTATGATCTGTCAGGTACTATTTATTCCTTCCTATTGTCAACAATATTCCCTTTATTATTATTTTGGTCTCTAATGAACTGTTTTGTTTTGAATTACAAAACTCCAAGCCTGTCACTTTACAGCTTTCCAGTGGTGCACAGGCAAACACTAATATGGTGAACTCACCAAGGGTTCAGAATTTAGTCAAACTGGAGTCTCCACTTCTGTAGTACAGGCACTGGAACCTTAGTTTAACTGGTTTCCCTGGTATTTGGACCTATTTGGACTTATTCACTGGATTGCTTTTCTCATTACACCCTGGAATGTGATTCTCACCATCCCTCAGAGCATGTGTCCCTTCACTACTACATTTCACATCACAGCAGTTGCCCTGTCATTACAGGTAGTGACAACTTCACAAACAGTTAAAGATTTTTAAAATAACTCATTCACTTGCAGACGATTTAACAGCAAAACATAAAAAAAAGATGTTTTAATGTTTATTTGACAATGTAATTGGCAATATAACCCTCTCCGATCTTAATTCAAATTAGTTGTAATTGATGGCCAATGAAAGACACAGCCACAGCATACAGAAAACGTGTGGCGGGGGACTGGATATCAGCCTCCACTTCTATGTCAAGAAGGGTTAGGGTTAGACAATGTAAGATATAGCAGATCAGGCAGGCCTAAAGATGTAGATTGCAAATTCAGTAGGGCACAGGTATCTGTAATTGCATGGCATAGTTCAAGAATTCTGTGGTTGAGGCATCGAAGTGTGCTTTTGTCATTGGCTGTGATTGATGAGGTTATTTGAGTGTTTATGTAGCCGTTTCTTTTTTCTTGAAAATAATGAAATCATCGATCAACCCATGTTGTGTGTAGCACACCGATGTTTTAACACAGCATTAATTAGCCATTAGCCCAATGCTGTGCGCAGTCTGTCCCATAAGTGCCTGCTTACTGTGCCCATGGGTTGCTGGTTTGAATGTTTACTAACTACAGAAAAGTTCACACCGATGGGGTGTGTGCCAGATTAGCTTAATTTTGAGTCTTTATGCTAAAATCTTACAGTATTTGTTGGATTTCCTGAGGTCTGCCTTCATCCTTTCATGATTGCCCCCTTTCTCATCAGCCTCTCAAACAATCTCTTGTCCTTATTTCATGAACTCTAGTGTCTCTCGTGGCAGCTTCCCAGTGCAAAAATCAATGTGCCTCATTCACCAACCGTTCTTACGAACTAATTTGTTCTTAAACCCACAAAGATTCTGACATTGACCAATGTTTTCTTATCTGAATTTGTTCTTAGCTAAGAACAAAATATACGCACTATTCATATGCACATTTGAGTAATGATAGTTTGTTCAAAATAATTAATTATAGTACTTTAGTTCATTCTACAGTACATAAAATGATAGTATTTTAATCATTTAAATATAAAAAACTATTTTAAAGTGTAAAAATTATTTTCATGGTAGTAACGGCGATCATGCGGATTATAAATAGGTCAAAATCTTCATAAAAAAGTGTGTACGTGGGGTTTAAGAACAAATTTGTTCATTGGTGAATGAGGCCCATTGTTTGTTTCACTAGTTCTTTTTTTAATCTTTATTCTGTTCTTCTGCACGAAGATGGTAAAATCCCTGCTGCAGTAAATTTCACTTTCCAAGCATAAGGTGAAAGAATGACATACGAACCAAACTGTATTGCAGGATTGTGAGTTACTAGACCAGTTACGAATGTGGTCTTGCTTTTCACAGCCTTGCATGGTTTACAGCCATTATATTTTATTTCACTATATTTTCTACTTTATTCAATGCATGTTTGGCTGTTTAAATGCCTGAGACAAATTCAGTATATATTTATATATTTTTTGTATGTATATATATTGTGAGGGTGCTTGTGGCTTTGTTGTGATAGAGATAAATTCAGGTAAAATGTACATGTAAAGTGTACCGGCTGTGCCACACAGCTTTATACTGTCACACTGCCACTCCTGGTCCTGGAGTACAGGCTTATATGCCTCACTTACTCGCGCCATGCCCCCAACCACCCAGCCCACCTTTGTACTACCCTCTCGCGTTTTGCACACACCTCTAACACCTGCAATATTGTCTTAGATTGTGTTCCTCTGTGCCATTGTCACCACAGTGCCGCAATACACCACTGTCATTATGATATTTTGCTATCGATTCTCATGTATCTTGCAGTTTATTCAACTGTAAAAGTCCCTCCCGTTTCTTTAATTTTTAGTTTTTTTTACTAGTTTGAAAGCAGACATTAAGGCTTGAGTCAGAGGCTTCCTGGATTGTGTGATGCATTTTTGAGTCTTGTCTAATGAAATACCACTGTATTTTTTGTGGTGTAGAGTACCAGGTTCAATATACTTTTTGTGGAAGAATGAAATTAAATGAATCTTTTACATTTATTGGCCTCAAATGTTTGTACATCATCTCTCATTTGTAGATCAGTCAGAAAATAGTATTGTTTCTTGCAATAAGTATTTGCAAGATTGTAAAATGTGCTGGATTTTTCCCCCCAGAATTTTCATATAAAAAAATAAAATTAGGTTGTATTCAGGGTTCTCTAAACTCCAAGGTACATTTGTGTGTTTCCACTGGACTTTTAAAACATTGTTGTAAAGGTACTGTCACCTGCGTTGCACATTAAGCTGTTAATTAGCTACTATTTTTGGCAAACAAACAGGTGTTTTTTATTGACAGAAACAGCATTTGGAGTCCTTGTTGTTTACAGCTCAAGCTACCTAACTTTCTGTTTTTCTCCTGAACAAGCCATTGAATGTTAATTAGCACCTTTGTTTGCTGCTGTGACTTTGCACACTGAAGAAAAGACACACTTTAGCTGTTGCTGAGGGGCTGATTGGGCCACAGAACAGTCCCCATCTCAGCAGAAATGAGTCAAGGCATCTGCTCTCTGCTGAATGCTTTTGCTTATTTCTTACCTGTGACTTCTATTTGACACATTTGTGACTTTTTATTGTAACTTTAATTAAGGGCTTATGCTGTGCATCTAGGATCTCATACTTGCTTCTACATATTTATATACAGTGGTACCTCGGTTCTCAAACTTAATCTGTTCAGGACACCGGATCAAATCCTACAAAGTTTGAGTTCTGATCAAATTTTTCCCAAAAGAAATAATGTAAAACCAATTAATTGGTTCCCAGCCCCCAAAAATTACAACAAACAAATGTATTTTTGTATAGCACATTATCACGACTTTACATCATCTCAAAGCGCTTTACATCATCCCCACCCAAAGCCCCCAGTGAGTAAGCCATAGGCGACAGTGGCAAGGAAAAACTCTTGAGATGGACGAAACCTTGGGAGGGGCCAGACTCAAAGGAGGAGCCCATCCTTCAGGGCTAGGGTTAGTCAAAATTACACCCACATATATTTTTTTTATCATTTAAACAGAGAATGAACATGATAAAACAAGAAGAGCATTTTTTTCTTAATGGCTTCCAAAACGATAAAGATCTTATCCCAACATTATCCTGCCTCGATCGTCCGCTCCCTCTGTGTGCCATGCCCCCTCGTTAACCTCATGTGGGATCCCCATGTGATCAGCTGTTTCTGGTTGCTGTAATTAGTCCTCTGTATTAAGTCAACATTTCAATTTGTTTCCCCAGTCTGGTCATTAGGTGCATTCGACTTGCTTACAGCGCTGGCTCAAAGCAACGCATTCTGATCCTGATGCATTACGGTTAGATGTAATGCGACTTCTCACCCATCTGCACAAACTAGAACTACCTCTGTGACAACACACCTTTGCCCTTATTGGTTGAAGAGTTTAGGTATAAGCATGACGTTTGTATCCCAGGCAGTTCCGATGTGTAATCTGCTATTTCTCCCAAACATCACGTAAAGCAGTGAGAACTGGTTTTTAGTTAATTTACCTAGTAAAATAAAGTTTAAATAAATTACATAAATGCTCTAATAGTGCACGTAAGTTAGTGTTTTATTTATTGTTAGTTACTGTAATGTTGCACTGCTTTATTTGATTAATCATCAAGTCTGTGACGAAGGCATTCAAGTAAGAATTGCATTGTAGTATGACTCATTTCCTGACGCGTACAATTTATATTAGGTCAACGTTCACAGTTTGTGATATTCAGTTTTAGGTTAAACTGGTTTGTTTGAATTTCAAGAAAATTTAAGAAACGAGGTACCACTGTATTTGTAATTCTTTACCACCTCCCTGACATTTTTTTTTCAATGAATGATTACAGGTGCTGTATGTTACAGACATAAAGACTGTTCTGAGGTCAAAGATCAGTCCCCAGCCCTTTACTAAATGTTCTGGGACAGGGTTTTGCAAAACATTTATGCTTTAAATCTTGTTTATATTACTGAGGGTGTAAACTACCTACTTACCTATGTAATTATGAATATATAAATATATTAATATTCATATGGGTTTTATTTGAATGATGATAAATTTGAATGATTGCATTTTAATGCTGATTTCTTTGGGAATGTTAGGGAAACTTAAGTGTTTGTACAACAATCATTCATTTGAAACAGTAAATGTATAAAAGCTGATGTTTGGCATTTTCCAGCTCTATAAACAAAATGCATGTTTTCACTTTTACAGGTATGCTATTTATATCAATGCCTCTTTCTGGAAAAGTCCTAAATAGAGATGTCAGTATGCCCACAGAATACCCGATGTTGTGGTCTTTTAAAAAACAATGACGCCAACTCTTCTACTTGGGCTCTGTTTGTTTGTATCTTTAACCAAATGTTATTTTTGTTCCAGTCAATTTTAAACTCATATGTTTACTCTGGGGGGTGACGTGGTGGTGCAGTGGCTAGCACTGTTGCCTCGCACCTTTGGGACCTGGGTTTGAGTCTCCACGTGGGTTACATGTGTGTGGAGTTTGCATTATTTCTCTGTGTTGTCGTGGGGTTGAAAGCTAAAAGCAACAGATTTTTAGAGGCATTGGCTAATGAGAGGGCCAAATGTTTAATTTAAATTAGGATCTAATATGGTAATAATGATATCTCCACTGTATTAGCAGTTTATCTATGTACTATAGAATTCAAATACAAATGAATCATTCAGTAGCATGTATTATCTATGGAGAGAAACCAGTAAAATGAACCAAACCCATGAACAAAAATAGTAATACCTGTAAACTGGATTTAGTACAATATGTATCCATGTTAGCAGCTTTGTTCAGTCTGCACAATGTGTTTCTCTAACGATAATTTTGTGGCAACAATAACCAATATATTATTGTCCACTGTCTGGGGGTTCAAAAATGTGAGGCTCGCCAGAGCAGATTAGCAGAATGACATTAAATTGTGTTTTTTATTCTGTGGAAAATAAAAAATCAATCTGCTGGCCAAACGTAATATTGTGTTACGAGCAAAGGTGCATTGTTCAAGTCCAGAAAGTAAAAATTGTTTCAATAAACCAGCTAAACAGTCTATGCCAATACCTCTTTATACTCAACTAGTTGGTTGAAATTAAATCTGTCTGGATTTTTACTTTCTAGACCTGCATAATCCACCTCTGATTACGAGCATGTTTCTTGACAGTAAATGGAAATTCTTAAGTGGTGAATGAGCTGACAAAGTCCTTTGTCCTCCAAAACAGAAATTCTTCATGAAGACAATATGTAATCCAAAATAATAATAATAATAATAATAATAATAATAATAATAATAATAATAATAATGAGTAATGTACACTCACCTAAAGGATTATTAGGAACACCTGTTCAATTTCTCATTAATACAATTATCTAATCAACCAATCACA
>JABFDZ020000098.1:454913-476036 GCA_019775955.2 Pollimyrus isidori
ATCCCACAAATCTCCATCAACTGCAAGATGCTATCCTATCAGTATGGGCCAACATTTCTAAAGAATGCTTTCAGCACGTTGTTGAATCAATGCCACGTAGAATTAAGGCAGTTATGAAGGCGAAAGGGGGTCAAACACCGTATTAGTATGGTGTTACTAATAATTCTTTAGGTGAGTGTATTGTGACAGTGTGTGCTGTGACAGAAAACCACAACCTTGATACTGGTTGAACAAACCACTATTCATATTTTACTCAAAATCGTGCAGTAAGTCCTACTGGACTGCATCTAGTGTCTACCCTTGGCCAGCTCAGTCAGTATTTAAAGACCATTAAAAACAGCATATTAATTTATTTTTACATTATTGTTCCGTCAGGCCCTTTTTTCCCTATTTTATATTGCGCAAACCGTACAGCATGAGGGTCATGACTTTCATTGGCCCAGACTGAAATACACTGCAAGGTTTGTGTATTAACACAATGAGACATGTTAATCGCTATCATTTTGTATCAACTCAGTCAAAACGCATTCATTACAGGGCAGTTTGGATTAAAACTCTGCAGCGTTGGTAGATGGAGGGGTTGATTCAATATACTATCAAAAGTAAACCGGTCATAGTTATGACTCATTTGGGTCCAAAGGGAGGGAGTTCGCTACAGCGCGGTAATCAACCGTGAAAACTACCACAGTTATTTTTAATTGCCATTAATACAATTAGCCAGCAGTAAAATACAAAGTTGGAATGGCAATCAGGTCACATAAAACAAATACATTTTTATTTAAAACCAACTAGCTCTGTAATCTCACCTGTCATCTCTAAGAAACATTCTGGGTATCCATCAATTTGAGCTTGATAGCTTATTCAGATAGGATGATGGACCAGATCCACGAGCTTAAAGCTGCATTGTGACTCAGCAGAGGGGGATGAGTCAATGGGACTCACCTGCCTACATCAAATGCCAGAAACACACACATTTTTGCATTTCAGAAGCTGTTAATTACTTTTGTAATATACTGCCCTCAAGCTGGAATCAGGGAATCTTTTACAGGTTTTCTACTTAATTAGCTAATCAGTTGTGCTATGCTTATTATCTCTAGTAAGTTCCTCTGCAGCATGTTTAAAACCTATTTCGGTGCCATTAATTTATAACTAGAGCAATGCGGGCCACTGTCCACTGACAGGTACCTAGCAGATAAGACAGTGAGACATTTCAGTAGAGTACAAAGATTTCATCAAGGCTGATAATAAGCTGACAATTTGAGGTTTTGATGGGCTGTTTGTGGCATTGTTATAGTTTTATTTTATAGGATTTTTATTTCTTCTATTTATTTTATTTCATTTGTTCTATTCTGCTATCTTGGAGAACAGGAGAGCTCAAGATCAACCTGGAAATCCTGATTTGCCAACCCATACCTGTTTTTTGAGGTCTGACTGGTTCTTGGTGTGCTTGTGTCATTTTCTGCCAGTTTTATACGTTGATTACATTTCACTCTACTGCCATCCCTGCCAACAGCAACACCTACCTGTGTATCTCTGTGGCGAAAGCACAGACTCCACCATTAACATCCACCTTAATTCTTGAAAGCTATTCTTTTCTCTGTGCTGATAATAGGTGTCAGGAAAATAGCCAGCTAGCTAGCAGGTGTGATTGGCCCTGCAGTGTCTCATATAGCCTAAAACACACTGGGTTTCTAGCACTATAAACAGACTGTTTCTAAGTGAGCAAATAAAAAAGAAAATGGGATTAGCACTACATATGCACCTTATTCTAAGGCTGACACCGGTGCGCAGTGCTTCACTTAATAAAACTATTGATGTGACTCACTATGAAGCGTCCAAAAACACCCCGAGGAGCACTTATCCAGGAACACTTACTGTACAAGTATTCATAATCACGTCTACAAAGAGAGACACTCTTATGTCTTTGGACACTTACAGTATGGGTTCATCAATAGGGCAGCAGATACCTGTGACTTTCTAAAGAGGCTACACTTAGATATTCTTAAGTTTTCATGACAGCACAGTACCAATATTGATTGTCATATTAGTAAGGAGCATACAGTTTCAGTTGATTTGGAAATTGTGTGCAGTTAAGGATGCTTAAAGGAGAATTAATTAAAGGATGCTTTACTGGAGATTTCCATTGTGTGCTACCTATAGGAATCTGTTGTGTAGTTTAATATTTTGAATTCCATTTTCTTGAACTAAAATACATTTTCAGCTTATTTAGAAGTGTCTGCATCATGTCACTCCGAGGTCCTTGCTCTCTTCCTTGTCTCTATTATTGGTGTTCCCCTTTTCACTCCACCCCAAATAAGCTACAGCATTTTCACCATATAAAGCAACCAATAGGACTGACAGGATGTTAAATGTTGAACAGTGCTGTTGCTCTTTTAGTCCAGAGGAAACACCACAAAATGCCCAACCTGTGAACCAACAACAAGGTCACTTAGACCTGAGATTTACTGATGCACATGGGGAACGAAGGCTAGCCCATTAAGTCCAATCCCACTGGAGAGGTTCTGTAGCACAAACAGCTGCAAAAGGTAATGCTGGCTATGGTATTAAGCTGTCAGTACACACAGTGCATCACAGTTTGCTGTGTATGGGGCTGCACAGCTGCAGAACAGTCAGAGTGCCCATGCATCCTGTCCACAACCATAAGCATCAGAGTAGGACCATGGAGCAATGGAAGAAGGTGACCTGGTCTGATGAGTCACCTTTTCTGTTACATCACATGGATGGCCTGGTGTGTTTGAGTCATTTATCTCGGCCAGAGATGGGACCAGGATTCACTATAGGAAGAAGGTAAGCTGGTAGAGGCAGAGTGATGCTCTGGGCAATGTTCTGCTGGGAAACCCCGTGTCCTGGCATTCATGTGGATGCTGTTTTGACACATACCATCTAGCTAAATATTTTTGCAGACCATGTACTCCTTATTTCCCAGTTGCAGTGGCCTTATTCAGCAAGATAATGCGCCCTATCATACTGCAAAAATTGTTCAGCAATGGTTTGAGGAACATGAGAAAAAGTTCAAGGTGTTGACTTGACCTCCAAATTCTTCAGATCTGATCAAGTATCTCTGGGATGTGCTAACAACAAGGCTGATCATAGAAGCCCTACCACATGGCTTATAGGATCTGCTACTAATTTCTTGGTGCCAGATACCATAGGACGCTTTGAGAGCTCTTGTGGAGTCCATCTCTTGATGAATCAGAGCTGTGTTGGTGGCACAATGGGAACTTATACAATACTAACAAGGTGGTTTTAATTTTATGGCTGATCAATAAGCATCATCAACCATCACATAAGCCCAAGGGAATGGGGGAGATCTAACAAAAACACTGGTTCGTTTTTTGTCTCGTGATCCCCATATATGCTGAACACATAGTCCATACAAAGGTGCTTCTCTAGCCATAGGAAAACCAGCCTGTGATATGATGTGTCCCCTGATCTTCAAAGTCATCCTGTCATGGGGCTTGCTGAAATCTCTCTTCTTCCAAAGCAATTGCAAAATTACTTTCTGAAGTACTCAAGGAGATACATTGAAAGTAAACTTCTGTTTACAATATTTCTGGCAAAGTTCCACATTGCAGATGTGTACTTTGCTTCTCTCACCAACCTGCAGGTGTATGAACTAGGTGTCTCCGACCACAAGGTAATTTCTATGGTGTTGCTATCCCCTTCTAACCTCTCCAAGCCAAAACGCAATATCTGCTTTAGAAACATTTTCAAAAGCATTAACCCAGAACACTTGGCAGCAGTCTTTCAGCATCTTTCCACACATTTCTCATCACCCGATGAAGTAAGTGGACTACTACAACAGCCATTTGAGTAGCCTCCTGGGCCACCATACCCCTGTTAAAACCAGAGCTGTGACCTTCTCACACTCAGCGTCCTCGTTCACAGATGGGCATCAGAAAATGAAGAGAGCAGGGCGGGTCTTTGAGCGGCGTTATAAAACATCTGGTCGTACTGTTCACAAGCAAGCCTACCGGTAGCACCAACAAACATATTCAAAGTCTTTTATCCTCCTGAGACCCAAGGAAAAAAGTGTCCTTCAATTTTATCTTTTAGGTTAACCTTTGGAGGAAATAAGACATCTTACAATTTAGATTTTTTTCAATTTTTTTGTTATTTTTAATTTCACAGGATGTCCTCTTTAGTGTACAACAGGAAAAAATATGCTTCCTTACATCAGTGAAAAGATAGATGCAAAAATAAAATTTCCACCACAATGGACATAAATGAATGGGTGGGGTCTCAGGAAGTTATAGAGGCAATTTTTCTCTGATGCCATCAGAAATAGTCTAGGTTGGCATCATGGCAGGCTGCACAATTTCTCCCTTGGCCTTTACAATGGCAATGGAGGTTATCATCCGAGCCTCCAAATGGGTGGTTGGCGGACAGAGACTCAATCTTGGCTCTCGTCTCCCTCCACTCCGAGCATACATGGATGACATTACTACCCTAACGACCACTGCTCCATGCACCAGACGGCTACTCGGAAAGCTACAGGAGAACATCAGTTGGGCTGTATGAGGATAAAACCATCCAAGTCACGCAGCATTTCTATTGTCAAGGGAGTATTGTCTGACCTCAAATTTTCTATAGGAGGTGAGTCAATCCCCTCAGTCTTCGAGCAGCCAGTAAAGAGCCTTGGGAGATGGTTTGATGCAAGCCTGAAAGACAAGGACCAAGTAGCACAACTACAGAAGGAGATCAGCAGGGGAGTGCAGGCCATTGAAAACACAGAGCTTCCTGGGAAGTTAAAGATCTGGTGCCTTCAGTTTGGTCTCTTGCCCCGGGTGTTGTGGCCCCTCACACTTTATGAGGTGTCAATCTCAACGGGGGAGAGAATGGAGAGGGGAATTACCAACCACATAAAGAGGTGGTTGGGAATACCATGCTGCCTTACCTCCACAGCCCAGAAGGAAGCATCTGCGGTATGCCGACCTTGCTGCAGAAGCACAACCACGTGGCTGGAAGGCAGAAATCCGCCCTGTGGAAGTAGGATGCAGAGGCTTTGTAGCATCATCTACGACTAGGCTGCTCAAGGATGTAGGATTCAGAGGCTAAAGCCTGCGCCGTGCCATCAAAATGGCGTCAGAGGCAGCGGAGAGGAGCAGTCAGTAGCTTTGGCTGAAGCGAAAGGACACTTGATGGGCCTCAAGTGGCAGTTAGGGGGGTAACACAGAGGGGGGTGCTTTAGGGACGCCTGAAGTCACTGTTGAGCCCTCTGGAGACGTCGTGGGCTTAAATCAACGAAACATTTATGAAGGGGGGTGCCCACCTGAAAACTCCTCTGTGTCACTTCTAGTGGAAATCTATTAGTAGGCGCTGGCACATAAAGGATAATTCCATCTCGTCCTGTGTTTCTTCAAACAGGAAATTCCAAACAGCTTTTCTCTACTGTTAACCATATTCTCAGACCACAACCCCTCCTCCCACTTACTGGCACCACAGCAGAGCAGTGCAATCATTTCATGGATTATTTCACTTCCAAGAACTTATCAACCCACACATTCGCTCTGCCCTTTCCAGTCCTCAGATCCAAACCGTTCTCTCAACATGTGCTGTCTCTCAGCCCCTAAACTGCTTTTCTCTGGCTTCGTCAGATGAGGTGGAACATCATCAGGAAAATGAAACCCGCCACCTGTGCCTTAGACCTTTTATCAACCTCCCTGGTGCATCTTAAGTCCCCTTTTTATCTTTGTTATGAATCACTCTCTTCAAACTGGTCACATCTCTTGTGTTTTAAAGAAAGCCACTTCTCAAAAAACACAACATTGACCCAGAAGTCCTTTCCAATTATAGGCCCATCTCCAATCTCCCCTTCATATCCAAAGTGCTTGAGAAAGTAGTTGCCATCCAGTTTCAGAACCACCTAAAACTCAACAACCTCCATGAAAAATTCCAGTCTGGTTTCTAGTCAACTCACAGCACAGAAGCTGCACTCATAAGAGTCACAGATGATCTCCTGATGTCATCCAATGCTGAGTTTCCCTACTTGCCTATCCTCCTGGACATATCTGCTGCATTTTATACAGTTGACCATGACCTTTTATTAAACCGACTCCATTTCACCTTTGGACTCACTGATGTTGCCTTGAGTTGATTCCAATCATACCTCAAAAACCGGATATAATACATTTGTATGGTTGAATCCACCTCAAATCCACACACAGGCTCCTGTGGTGTTCCACAGGGGTCAGTTCTTGGCCCCATGCTCTTCCTCCTCTACCTCACTCCGCTCGGTCAGGTCATCAGCCACCATGGATTTTCCTTCCACTGCTACACTGATGACACACAGCTCTATGTAAATGCCACAGCTGCAATGCCACTCTCATCATCCCCATTATCCCCATCATAACTCAGCATCTGTCTGGAGGAGATAAAGGTATCGATGAAACACAATTTCCTTCAACTTAACTGCTCTAAAACCGAGGCCATCCTGGTCGGCACTCCTCGTCAGACCAAATAATCACCCATAATCTTTTTCTCATCAGTAGTCACAAATCTTGGCGTAACAATGGATTCCCACCTCACCTTTGAATCCCATATCAACCACCTTCTTTTACCACCTCCGGAACATTTCCAAACTCGGCCCCATTCTTTCCCTATCAGATCCCGAAAAGCTGGTCCATGTCTTTATCTCCTCTGGACTAGACTACTGTATTGTACTTCTATTTGGGATTTCTAGCAAGAGCCTGCAGAAGCTCCAATACATACAAACAAGCAGTTAGGATCCTGATGCGAGTGCAAAAACATGAGCACATCATTCCCATCCTTAACTCACTTCATTAGCATCCCGTCTCCCTTCCCATGATTGAACATAAGGTTTCTCTACTTACACATCAATGCATCTATGGACATGCCTCCCCCCTACTTCAAAAAACTTACCAATGCACAAACGGTTCCCTCCATTCTACGCAGTCAAATATCCTCCACATATCCAGAACCAATCTGAAGACTGTGGGAGATAGGGCTTTCTGTGTTGCTGCTCCACACCTGTGGAATGCCCTCCCTGCCTTCCTGAGGGCACCACAACCCACTGACTGTTTTAAAAAGTTACTTACGTCAATTCTTCTTAACAAAACCTTTGGTTCCCCCACTTAGAGGTTTTAAATTTGTTTAGTTTTAAATTGTTTGCTTTGTTTCTTTCTAACTCGATGCCCTGTAGATCCTGTGACGTAAAGGGCACAATAAATAAAATGTATTATTATTATTTTAGCACCCTCTGGTGGCCATGTTGGGACAAGGACACTACCACATGGTACTTGCAGAGGAGTTGAGGAGTTCAAGTCAAAGTACCACTCTTAATAACAGATGCTCACGCAAATTTGCTACAATTTAACCTCCTACTTCCCTGCCACACGGCAGTGCCACGTTTATTGAAACCAAAATAGAGCAACTCATCAGGTTTATAGTGGGGCAGAGGAGGGTTCTCACAGCAGGGGGAGGTTTGGTATAATTTGTTAACCCAGGTTATAGTATATTGCTGCAAATTTTACATCATCATCTGTCATGGGGGGTGGGTAGCTTGGTAGGTTTGGAAGTGGACACCCTACTGAGTCCGCGGATGGTTGGATGCCCCTCCACCCCACTCCAACCCCACTTCCTCTGCTACTGGTCTGCACATATTTTTAGAAGATAAATCATGATATAATCCTTCTTCCATAACTTTCAAGCAGAACCAGTAGGTATGAGCCACTCTTGCAATAATTTTCCATCCATCCATCAATTTATCAATAATTTATCTAGGACAGAGTTTGTGGAGGCGGCCTATTTAATGATATTATAGATGTTATTTCCTGGATGCTCTGTAAGCTTCATGTTTCTGTGCCTATTAAGGAGGACTTGATGCGTAATGAGTAACTGTCAACTTTTACCAGCTTCTATTAAGAAGCTTATAGTAGCATATATGGCTGCCCTCCCTGCCCCCTGCCAGCAACAAAACTAATATATCAGAAACGTGTCGCTTATTTGGGAAATTAAGTGCCAAAGGAGAGCAAATATTCTGGATCTTACACACATACACCTAATTACATTTGATTAATTACAACCAATGCAAACATCCAAGAAAACGATTAATAATTAAATAAACAACAATATATTGATGTTGGGGGGCAGTTAATACATTAAATGAACTAATTTCAGTACAACAAATTGCACAAATAATTATAAAAACCTTGTAAGATTTTGCTATTAATTATAATAGTTTTTTTTGTGAAGAGTAATTCAACATGTTTATATCTCTCAGCACAGAAACATCCAGTGCCATTTTTTTGCATTTTTTTAAATGTCTGTAATCATTTGACATAAAGGCATTAAAACCTTTTTTAACTTTTTTAACCTCTGTAACTGAAACTATAATTTCCTTACTGTACTTAACCCCACATTTATACATAGACACACATATATAATTTTTAATACCTCAATGACAAAAAATACTTAGTGTTATCTCTGCAATTGCACATAGAGAGTAAACAAGACAATTCACATATGTTGCATTATGAAAGAAATTTTATGATATAAATATTAACTTTTAATAAACTGTGAATGGACTCAAATGGAACTGATTACACTTTAAGGAACAGAAAATAATCTGTGCAAATAGATTATTTTCCCTAGCTTTGCTAGTATACAAACAAGTGAAAAGAGCAGGTGGTGCCATTGTAAGCACTGGTATGTAGTAATAAGGAGAGCTTTTACAGAGCCAATAAAGCTTTTTATGTTTCTTTTAGAGAATTACTTGTTTTTATTGTTACAGGGAAATTACAAGCCCCCTGCCATATTTTTCACATAATTTATTCAATGAAGCTGGAACTTATGCTCTGGAAGTTTCCACAAGCGCACAATCTGAAGCCAGTCATGATTATACTAAAATATATATACAAATGACAAATGTTACATATTTACAAATTCAATATCAAAAGGCACTGCATATACATCCTGCTCATGGGACATATAGACAAATATAACCTTTATCAAAAATTATGCTACCATTTTTACTGAGATATTTTCAAATGTACATCCTATTTACAGAATAAAGATAGATCACTAAGCAATTTTTTAAGGCTGGCATATCCATCTTGTGGGGTTTTGATGGTACGCAAACTTCTTCCTAAAACAAAATGTCAGAAGTTAGTAAACAAACACAAATACTTCATGGATCACACAAGCCAGAAACAAACACTCATTATGTGATAAGATGATAAGAACTATACAAACGAGAGGAGGTCATTCGGCCCATCAAGCTCGGTTCATGTTGTAGGTAACTGTCATGAATTAAAGCAGGAGTATTTAACTCTACAGGTAGATTTAAAAATAACATTAGACTGTCCAAGTGGGATGTACATAGAAAAATTTTATTCTAGGCTAAGGATGACAATAAAAGTTTCTTCCAATATTTTAATTCCAAAAGAGCTCTAAAAGCTGAAATCACTAATTTGCCAGATAGTAAGGGCCTTACAATTGAGAACGAAATTGATATAGAAAATGACTTTAATGAATATTTTGCACGGGGGTTCACAGTGGAGAACACGAGTAATTTTCCACCAATTAGTAGGAATACAGCGTTGTCTATGACCAATATATGTATAACTGAGGCTTATGTGGTACTAAGCCTAGCTAAACTCAAAATAAATAAATCGCAGGGCCCTGATGGCATCTTACCTATAGTTTTAAAAGAGATGAGGGATATTATTAGCCAACCTTTAACTTTAATAATCCAGAAATCGTTATCTGCAGGTGTGGTACCTTCTGATTGAAAGCATGCTAATATAACACCCATATTCAAAAAAGGGGATAGAAGTAATCCAGCAAACTATAGGCCAATCAGTTTAACTAGCATTACTGGAAAAATAATGGAAGCTATAATCCAAGTGAAATTGGTGGATTACCTGGATGCAAATAACATTCTGAGGGATAACCAACATGGATTTAGGAGAGGTAGATCCTGTTTAACAAAACTACTTGAGTTCTTTAAGGAAGCTACAAGTGAAAGTGATCACAAAAAGGCTTACAATGTGATCTATTTAGATTTCCAGAAGGCCTTTGATGTTGTCCCTCATAAACGGCTCTTGCTAAAGTTCAAAGCTGCAGGGATTTTAGGAACTGTGGCAGCTTGGATCGAAAACTGGTTAACTGACAGGAAGCAGAGAGTAGTTATTAGAGGCACAATGTCGCAGTGGGCCTGCGTTCAAAGTGGGGAACCGCAGGGATCTATTGTTCCTAATTTACATTAATGATACTGACAACAATACATTCAGTAAACTGGTTAAATTTGCTGATGACACC
The DNA here is from genome assembly GCA_019775955.2 of Pollimyrus isidori. Lineage (NCBI taxonomy): Eukaryota > Metazoa > Chordata > Actinopteri > Osteoglossiformes > Mormyridae > Pollimyrus > Pollimyrus isidori. The sequence continues at coordinate 465,216 of JABFDZ020000098.1, forward strand.
AAGGTGGGTGGTATAGCAGATACTAATCTAACAGCAGAGAAGCTACAACGGGATCTGGATTTAACGACTGGGCTGATTAGCGACTGGGCTGACACTTGACAGATGAAATTTAACACAGATAAATGTAAGCTAATTCAGAACAGATAAATGTAAGGTACTCCATGCAGGGAGCAGAAATATAAAGTAGATATTTTATAGGTTCCACTGAAATAAAGGTAGCTGATTACGAGAAAGATCTTGGTGTGTATGTTGATGCTTCCATGTCCCATTCTCACCAGTGTGGAGAAGAAATAAAAAAGGCCAATAAAATGTTGGGTTATATCTCTAGGTGTGTGGAGTTTAAGTCAAGGGAGGTGATGTTACATTTATATAATTCCTTGGTAAGACCCCACCTAGAATATTGTGTGCAGGTTTGGTCACCATACCTTAAGAGGAACATTGCTTCCTTAGAAAAGGTGCAACGGAGGGCTATGAGAATGATTCCTGGTCTTAGAGGAATGTCTTATGAGGAGAGGTTAGCTGAGCTAAATCTGTTTAGCCTTGAGCAAAGGAGACTGAGGGGGGACATGATCCAGGTCTATAAGATTCTAACGCGTCTGGATGCTGTTCAGTCAAAGGGCTAATTCAATATTAGTCTAAACACTAGAACTAGTGGCCATAAGTGGAAATTAGCGGGAGAACATATTAAAATGAATTTGAGGAAGCACTTATTTAAACAGCATGTCATTAGAGTATGGAATAGTCTTCCTGCTAGTGTAGTGGAAGCTAAAACCCTGGATTCCTTTAAATCAGAGCTAGATAAGATTTTAACAACTCTGAGCTATTAGTTCAGTTCTCCCCAAACGAGCTTGATGGGCCGTTTGTAAATTTCTTGTGTTCTTAAGGTATGAATGCTCCCAAATTGTTTATGTTCATTGTAAGCTATATTCTACATTTTGCATTTCAATGTTTGTTTATTGAACCTCATGGTCATACCAACATTAAAATGCAAAAGATACTGTCTGATAAGACCTACATTTTGCATTTTAAAGTTGATATGAACATGATGGTCTACATTGTCCATGGAGGTCTACATGGTTCCTGAAGGTCAGCCTCATTCACCAAGATAGTAAGGTAATGGAGTAACTCACTGTCTGTGCTGTTGGCCAGCATCACTGCGGCATAGCAGTCCCTCCTCACAGGGGCAGATCTGGTTGATGCTGAAGGCCAGACCCCCATCAGGAACGAAGCAGAGGTCTCCCTCTGCCAGGCGGCGCTTGCAGACATGCTCGCCATGGTGACGCGCACAGCACATGGAAGCATTGCAGTCCCTGTCTGTCCTGCACCTGGCACCTGCAGGTGGACAGGCCACACATGCGTTGCTCACCTTGTTTAGTGTCAAACGTCACAAAACATAAAGGCAGTCTGATCATAAATTAAGTATTGCTCTAATAAAGTGTAAAGACTATAAGATATGTTTTTAAAAATATCTTTAAAAAGAGTTACACTTTCACATGAAAAGGTTTTTGATTTTTTAACTCCTTCTTCTACAGAGGTAGTAAAACCCAGCACCATAGGGGCTCTGACGGGCCTCTTTACCTTCCTGTCCCTCGGGGGCCCTGTGGTGACACTTCCCAAACATGCAGCTGAGGCCGGGCATACACTGGGCGTCACGCCGGCAGTACTGGCCGACGTGCCTGAGGGGCACACACAGCCCGAAGTGCTGGTCACAGGAGAACCCCTCTGCACAGGCGCCATCACGGGCACATGCCATCTGGGTTTAGGAAAGACAAGGCCCACGTCAGCTGTGGCACGTTCCATTTCACTGGCACTATCTGCAGGCTGCCACACCCCCTTTATTTTTGGTGAAATGGAGCACAAGGGGGCTCACTGTTTGCTGGAGTCACTGGAGCAGACAAATGGCCACAGTTAATCCTGCACTGTTGATTCTGTGTAATGTCTTACATTTTTAATGTTTATCTCCTCTGCTTGGCTGTTTATTATGGGGATGGTTAAATTTGTACCTTGATCTGAGTAAACAAAAACCTGTTTCCTCAAAAAAATGTTTTTATACCGTTTCTACTGGGTGAAACCCTTGCAGTAATTAGCAAAGACTCACTACTATAACTTAAGAGTGTAAGAGCTGTGAGCAAATTTATACGATATTGTAATCTGAGTTGTCATTAACTTGATAAACTTACTGCCTTATTTCAAAACTGGACAACATTAACTCTGGGTAGCAGGCAGGATGGTGGAACGGGCTGTGGACTCACTTTTTATAGTATATACTTATTCAAACTGATTAAATGGTGATGCACCACTTTAGATTAAAGGGTCAAACTATGCAGTAACATAAGTGAAGATGTTAATACAGAATACCATAAATCAGATAAATCGGATCAAGTAAGTAAATTCAAGTTTAATTAATTTGAAGTACAAATTTAATATGCAAATTAAGGCATGTGAAGTTGGTTTCTTGAATAAAGTATTAATAAACACAGAAGGACTATTATTAACAGAGAGTATTTATAAACTCACCTTGGATCCTGGTGCATTGTCGGGTGCTGCTGTGTTTCGGTGCTCCATGGTGCCCTCTTCAGAAGAACTATAGGGAATAGAGAGCATCCAGGCCCAGATATGGGCCTGTGCATGTGGCAGGGCGAGACCCAGACAGAACAGTGCCAGGGTCCTACTCATTCTGGACAATTCCATACACAAATCTAAATAAGAAATCTGCAAGAGGCGAGGAGATTCTACCCATAAGAGGACTAGTGAAGGAAACAGAATGTGGCCAGAGCTCAATCAAATGCAGCCCTGGACAGAAATCTAGGAAAGCGTGCAAGGAAACCTACAGGAAAGCTGATGAGGGAAGAAAACCGGCAGCAGCAAGTTCTGGCCGAAGAAAATGGTTCGTGTGCAGGTCTCTTCACATATCCTGTCTTTTATATATGGGCTTGGCTTCTCCCTTTTCCACAGTGCTGTTTGCCCAAACCGTGGTATGGGAGGAGACAATTAGTAGTTAATGGATTATCTTAATTGGACGTTCTACCCCCTGGGAGAAAATCCAACATATCTGAAAGGGAGGGGGGGGGTTGGGGGAGACCTAGGTTTGCATAAGTTTGGGGCAAACAAGTCTGTCTTAATGAGAAACAAAGGCAGGGTAACAGGTTGCTTGTATTGGCAGGTAAGGAGCATCCATGGTCCAAGGTTACTGACCCATCAACTTTCATTTCTTTGCCTTCCTTGTTTTTGAATTATTGTATGTGATGGATGTACTGATGGTATTGCACCCATGTATAGCACCTTGCGGTGATATTGTGAAAAGCACTATATTAAAATAAACTGAATTGTACAAAATGGAATCCTGCCTCATACTGTGGGGTGCTCCCTGTGTGATTGTAGGCTCTCGCTAGACATATCCAGTGGGGAAATAAGTATTTGATACACTGCCCATTTTTCAAGTTTTCCCTCTTACAAAGAAGAGAGAGATCTGTCATTTTCATTTTCATCATTTTCACCTCAACTGTGAGAGACAGAATCTAAAAAAAAAATCCAGAATATCACATTGTATGATTTTTAAATAATTAATTTGCATTTTATTGGATGAAATAAATATTTGATACAAAAATTGAACTTATAATTTTGGTACAAAAACCTTTGTTTACAATTACAGATGTTAGACATTTCCTGTAGTTCTTGACCAGGTTTGCACACACTGCAGCAGGGATTTTTTTAGATTCTGTCTCTTACAGTTGAGGTGTACCTGAAAATTATAGGTCTCTCCATTCTTTGTAAGTGGGAAAACAAACAACCGGCAGTGTATCAAATACATATTTTCCCCACTGTAGTTATCATGAATTATCTCCCAGTGAATGCAGACAAACGGAGGTGGGCGGTGATACTGACAGACAGTTATGAAGTAATGGATCAGTCCTTTTTACTCATCTGCTGAAACTGAGTAGACGTCTTTCAAGACATATTACATATGTGACATATCTCACGGGACAATATGTCAACACATGAAAAATAACCAGTGACATAAAAACACAACCCATTAGACCTTACTGAGTCTGTGCCCCTAAAGTATAATTGTATTTCAGGCATTAATCACGCTAATAAGAATTAATGTCTGTGCAGGTCATATTATTAACCATTAGTCTCATAAATCTTGTAGTTTAAAAATCATGCCAAACATGAGTCTGATTTGCTTAATGACAAGATCCCTTGTGCAATCAAAACCAAAATGTACAAAAAAAAGATTCAATTATAAGCCACAGCTCTGGATCGAGACATTTTCTTTTATATCTGAAGCAGCTGGGAGTCATACAGATGAATGGAAGACATTTAGGATTTCCTACATACTGCAACCGTTTCATTGTTGGTGTCTTCAATAAAGGATAACAAAAAAGCCCTGATGTCTGAGAAGCGCCAGGCTGGCAGGTCCTGAGACGGGCATCTCCTGGGTTTCTGTCTTACCAGGTGAGACCCTCTGCTTGTCAGCTTCCTTCAGAAACTAGAAGGGATGATCAGACTGCATCAGTCCACATATAATGGACCAGCTCCTGGCAAGAACATCTATTTGTACTGTGCTACAGTCTCTCTTTTAAGAGACAGCTAATTTATCAGTTGCAAGAATTTGTTATTAGTTGTGTCCAACCTGCTTGCCACACTGCCACCATCACTCTCACCAAGAGGAGTGGTGTGAAGATGAGATGCGATGAGCTGTGGAATTAAAGCTACCCTTATTTAGGTTGTATGTAAAAAGGTTTATTTTGTGACAACGAACATATAACATCCTGCTCTACTAAACACATAAAGGTACATTACCTGAAAAAGACGCCAATACATGATACATAATAAAAATATAAATAGTATAATAGTATTATAAAAGTATAATATTAAATTATTTGCAAAAAATGTTCCTTAAAAATTAGCTCATTGGAAATGAAGATATTTGGTGTAATCTCACAGTGTAATCTTTTCAGTATGTGACAACTCCAATGGACTGGCCTTGTTTGGGGTTTTTAATTAAGCCAAGGGTAATTACACCAGAATGCATAACGTCTGCAGATCCTTACCACTGTTTGTTCACAGAGATAACATGACAAAGATAATGCTAATGTAACGTCCATCCATTATCTACACCTGCTTATCTTGTGCAGGGTAAGCCTATCCCGGAATGTATAGGCATAAGGCAGGGAATAAGCCAGCCAACTCATTGGAGGGCGAACGCACACAATTCACTTGTCAACTCCAATTCATTTCACCTTAGCATGGTAGACTGTAAGGGGGCCTAGAGAACCCAAAGAAAACTCTACACACATGGAGCCAGGTCAGAGACTTGAACCCTAGTCTTAAAGGTGCAAGGCAACGGGGCTAAACACTGCGCTATCACACCGCCCCCCCTAATGTAACATCTATGTAGTATATATCAAATATCCAGCTGCCCACCCTCCCTCAATTCTCAAAGCTGTATACAGCAAGACCCTGGAAGCACCTTCATCATGAACAATTGATCTTACCACTGTAAGCAGACAGTTTTTTTAAATTACATGCAGCTAAGTGCAAGGTATCAGCTCTGAGATGCTTCCTACATAGTAGAGAGAAGTGGTATAGGACAGCCTACATCACATCTGTCTGTCGCCTGTCCCCATTGAGATTCAATTAAGGCCATAATCTGCTGCACAGATATCATAATGGGGTGAGAGAAAGGGGGCAGAAAGCATCAGAAAATTTTTGGGACCTGCTAGGTCAATACCCCAAGTACACTACTGCTCCCATGGATGCCCACTGCTCTCATCCTATGGAAACACTCAGCTAGAAGTGAAATAAGGACCAATTTGTGTGCTTGTCCTTTTGATGACTTGGTCACCAATGTCTCACACTTTTCAAACTATGGAAGGTCACCCTGTTTCAGCTCTCATGGGAGTTTAACTTTCACAAGAAAACAGGATTTACAAGCAGTCGTTGCTACTTTGGGGAAATCGGGATGCACATGCACCCTGGTTTTATTCATTTACAGGAAGAGCAGGGCACAGTGGCTTTACTGCATTGCAATGCCAGAGCTGTAGACTTGAATCCTTTCTGTGGACCCTCTGGTTCTGCTTTCCCTCAATCCAAAGACATGTGGCTAGGTGAATAGTAGTTTCTAAACTGGCTTGTTTACCTCTGATGCCTGTTACGGATGTGCCCTCTGCTACCAGGAATTTCGGTTGCTTTTGCATTCTAGCGACTGTATTTATCGCTTTGTTTGGGCAGTTAATGATCCTTAGATAACATGCAAGTAATCCTTAAAACAAATCTTGTAAACACTAACAAGTATAAATCTGGTTATTAATACTTATCTGTTATTCTCCTGACAACACACTGGCACCCATTGTTGCTATTAATGGTAAGAAAACACATTATCCTACCATTGTTGATTCAACATAACAGGACCACTTGAGGTAATGTATAAACTTTCCAACAGAGTACAAATTGAAGTGACTGTGTTGTGATAACAGGTACTGTAACACCCCTGATATGTTCCCCCAGTATAATGGCTTGTCTACATAGTGAGATAGGACACATCCACAGTTGAACCTTTTAGTTAAGTATCTATAAATAAAAATTTTTGGAACTGAGAAGTTCCTGGTTTAAAACAGGAATGACCTCAAGCAAAGAGTTACTGATACCAGGCCTGATTCCAGCTCTCTATAACTGGGTGGGTTAAGAAGAGTTTAGGGGGTTGAAAATGATATAAATATATATTCAGAAGAATATATATTCTGAGGTTGTATACACAAATACACACGTGTGTGTGTGTGTGTGTGTGTGTGTGTGTGTCTCAGACAAGCATTACACAGTGTGGGAAAAACCTGTTAGTTTGACATTGTGGGGACCAATTTTTTAGTCCCCAGAAAGGGAAATTTAATTTTATAAATTGCCAAATTGCCAAAAAAACTTTGTTTTGGTTACTTATAGTTAAGGCAAAATTCTGTGCATTTTAGAAATCATAGTTTAAAAGTACATGAAAGACTGATCTGTGCCAAAATATTTGTTGACCTGTTATGTTACCTTTAAAATAAAGGAACAGACAAAGAGCATCAAGAGATGGTATGTCATAACTCACAATATGGTTTCCATTGCTTAAGTAGTTTTTCCATGCAACGTGCCAGTGGCTTCTTACATTGTACTTAGAACCAGCCTGATATGTGTTATCACTTCCAAGGTAGATCCACATTTCCAGGCAAATTGATTTAGTTGATGGTTGGCTATTCCATGTTGTTTAGGTTAATATAATGAATTGTTAGAAAAACAATGAATGCATTTACCCATTGTTAAACATAGGGCTCCCTGGTGTGCCCTCTAGCACTTTGTATTTAACAATGTGTACATTTACATTGACCATTATTTACTGAGGTGAGAAAAGGCCATTGTTGACATTGTGGTCTGAGTTATAATCTTAATTTGTAGGCCTTCATCCATTGAAAGTTATACTCACTTTACATCATCATCACCATAGAACCAGTCCAGCTTCCAAGGCAGGGACATTCCAGGAATTATTATCTTTATCATCGCTATTTAATGTTTCGATACTGGAGCAGATGATATCAATCACTTAATTTGTATTGTATGACCATATGTCCAAGGTCTACCTCAGCAACAATGGAGATGAATCCAAAGATAGAATCAAATAACACTTAGGCTTGTATAAAAATTCTATATTCTCCCATTTTTTGATTGAAACAAATAGTCTGTTCTGCTGATACAAAATATCATAATACTAATTCTTCACTGTGTTGTGTCTTACAGTTCATTCAATTTGCTCACATCAGTTTATTTCAACAAATTCCCTTTATACTACAACTATGAACAAAATTGCAAAACCACACCAGTGAACACAAATCTCAAATGTTCATGTCAAAATTAGATATATGCATCCAAATTCCAAACCATTAATTATTCCATAATAATCAGACTTTGCCTCCATGTAACACATGCAGGAACGCAAAGTCATAGGCAATGATGATTAGTCATAACCCATTAGAAAAAAAAATACACAACAGTACAACAAAATCATCTGACACAAGTACTGGTTTTCAGAATTTTGGGGTTTTTGTTTTTCCACCCGTCTCTTGAGGATTGAGTACAAGCTCATAATGGCATTAAGGTCTGGGGAGTTTCCTGACCATGAACCCAATTGGTCGAGCCACTTAGTTATCACTTTTGCCTTATGGCACGGTGCTCCATCATGCTGGAACAGGTATTATTAGTTACAAAACTCTTCTTTGATGGTTAGGAGAAGTTGCTCTCAGAAGATGTTTTGGTACCATCCCTTATCCATGGCTATGTTCTTAGGCAAAAATGTGAGTGAGCCCAGTCCCTTGACTGAGAAGCAACCCCCACATGAATGGTCTCAGGATGATTTACTGTTAACATGACACAGGACTGATGATAGCACTCACTTTTTCTTCTCCAGACAATCTTTCTTCTTTCAAACAATTGAAAAGGGTATGCATCAGAGAAACTGACTTTACCCCAGTCCTCAGCAGTCCAACTGCGTTTTGCAGAATATCAGTCTGCCTGATGTTTTTCTTGGAGAAAAGTGTTTTCTTTTCTGCCCGTACACTTCCAGGGTTCTCAGACTGAGCAGAGTCTCCCTGCAGCGCTGTGTGCTTAGCCCACTCCTGTTCACTCTGCTGACACATGACTGTGCTGCTCAATACAGTTCAGATTACATCATAAAGTTTGCAGATGACACAACAGTAGTAGGTCTCATCACCAATATCGATCAGTCTGCATACAGAGAGGTGGACTGGTGTCAAAATGACAACCTGTCTCTTAATGTTCAGAAGACTAAAGAGATGGTTGTTAACTCAGGAAGAGCCCGGCAGCCACATCCCACTGCACATCAACGATTCCGCTGGCGAAATAGTCAGCAGTGTGAAGAACTAGTTAGAACTAGTTTCTATTCTTAAAAATTTTGTTAGATTTATTTATGTGAAATTTCTGTTTTATATTTTATTGGTATATTTTTTTATCTTTATAATGCACCATGGGGGACCTGTGTGGAACAACATTTCAATACACTGTATACTGTGTATATTGTTGTATTGACAATAAACCGATCTTAATTCTATCTTAATCTTCTTGACACCCGGCCATCCTCCAAAAGTCTTTGCTTCACTGTGTGTGCAGATGCACTCACACCTGCCTGCTGCCAGGGGCGCTGCTAAGGATTTTGGGCCCCATGAAAGGAATCTTGACAGGGCCCCCAACACAACTGAGAGAGCCCCCTCTCAGTCATGGGCCCCGAGAATCGTCATCGTTTACCCCCCCTTTACAGCGCCCCTGCCTGCTGCCATTCCTGAGCAAGCTCTATACTGGTGGTGCCCTGATCCCACAGCTGAATCAACTGGAGATTGTCTTGGTGCTTGCTGGACTTTCTGAAAGTCTTCATCACAACAACTGAACCTCTCTCCTCAAAGTTCTTGATGATCCAATAAATGGTTGATTGATCTTACTACTAGAAATATCCTTGGCCGTCAAGCACTTTTGGTACAACGCAATGATGACTGCATGTTTTTCCTGCAGGTAACCATGGCTAACAGATTTCAAGTACCACCCTCCTTTTAAAGCATCCAGGCTGCTATTCTAACTCAATTAGCATGACAGAGTGATCTCCAGCTTTGTCCTCATCAACATTCTCAGCTGTGTTAATGAGAGAATCACTGAAATGATGTCAGCAGGTCCTTTTGTGGCAGGGGTGAAATGCAGTGGAAATGGGTTTTTTGGGATTAAGTTCGGAAACACACACACACACACAGACAGACAGACACTCCATACAGAAATGTAATATATGCCAATATATGTAAATTACTTAAATAATGTCAGTGCCCATGTATGTCTCCTGCCTATATGAGAATATATGCAAAATTCATATACAGTACAGGCCAAAAGTTTGGACACACCTTCTCATTCAATGTGATTTATTTATTTTCGTGACCATTGCTAGATTCTCACTGAAGGCACCAAAACTATGAATGAACACATGTGGAGTTTTGTACTTAACAAAAAAAGGTGAAAAAACTGAAAACATGTTTTATATTCTAGTTTCTTCAAAATAGCCACGTACCCTTTGCTCTGATTACACACTCAACAAAAACAACAAGTGCTAAACACCTCTGGGAACTCCTTAAAGACTGTAGGAAAACCATTTCAGGTGACTACCTCTTGAAGCTCATTGAGAGAATGCCAAAAGTGTGCAAAGCAGTAATCAGTATACAGTCTGAAAAGAGTTGCCTGTTTTTTTTTACTCTATTTTTTCTACTTTAACTTTTTAAAAATAATATTATGTAACCTCTAAACTTGTCAGACTTTATCAATGAGCACAGCAAATATCTCCCCTATGACAACATGAGAACTTCAGGTTATCCTATAGCAAGTAACCTATTGACATTTGTGTTGTTATCTTTTAATTTACAGTTATACACAACTGCTCTGAAATTTCAGCGTCACATTACATGTTAGCGTTTTGTGTCAAATGTCAATATCAGCACTGCTGTTACTACAAAGTACATGAGAAGTCATGATATAGCTATGGTTTTGGGCTGTTTTGTGACGCGCGTTCGGCCGCAGTAACTACATCAGCAGCATGAGCAGTTTCTCTGTCTCTAATCAGGTTTATGGAAAACGTTTAGTCTTAGCCCACTTTCATTAACTTATGTAAGCTGAAAAACGCTTTCTCTGGGTGTGCTCTTCATGCATTTATTAGACTATGTGTGTTATGAAAAGCAATGTTTTACGCAACACATAGACAATAAATTTTCCAAATGACTAAACATGAGCTAGCTTGCACAT
>JABFDZ020000098.1:483427-502259 GCA_019775955.2 Pollimyrus isidori
TGTATACATTTTTGTTCCGAGAATAAATTCGCTTTACCCTTCAGTCAATGTTAGGTTAGGTATTTTTTTTTAGAAATTATATCACTTTACGGACCACTTGAAGTCACTCACGGACCACTAGTGGTCCGCGGACCACACTTTGAGTAACACTGACCTAGAGGAAGCCCCACGACGACACGGGGAGAACATGCAAACTCCACACACATGTGACCCAGGTGGAGACTTGAGCCTGGGTCCCAGAGGTGTGAGGCAACGGTGCTAACCACTGCACCACCATACCGCCCACTATAAATCATTATATTAATTCAGAAATGATCATATATATAACTGAAACTATAACTGAACTGAAAATTGTTTCACTTTGCAAATATCCATTGACTTAAGAAAAAAAATGGCTGAATTGTTCAACATCTGTTGCTGGAAAGACATTTAATTGTCCATTGTTGATGTCAGTTAACATTCAGCCCAGCTGTTGCTTTAGGGGTTTTGATGTTTGCTTCCAGACTGTTTGTACTTTCTTTCTTCTGAAATTATGCCTGTATACAGACAAATGACTGCATGTGTGAGCAAAGAACTGAATCAGTAAGGGAAAAGTGGGGCACTTTAGGGGTAAATGGAGCAATTTAGCCCTGTGGGGCTGCCCCCTGTAACTCGGACCCCTAGCCCCTAATATTCACATATCACCTGCCACTACAAAAACAGATTTGGATGCCCTAGTACATCTCAGCCCCCAAGAAGGAAAAAAAAAACCTGATTGTGCTGCAGTTTCCGGGCATTAAAAGAAAATCTTTTGTTAATTATAGATCGTTGTCATCCGGCTCTTTATAACATCTGGTACTAATTATATCCCTGTAACATTGTTCTTACAGAATTCAGCGCTTAGCCTGATGTTAACTTTGAATCCCCTTTGTAAATTCATATCCACAGGGGGGCACCATATCATCTCCTTACTACAAAAGGAGAAGTTGTGGGGAAAAAGAAGAGAAATATATAAATATATCTAAGTCAGTTAGTCTCAGCCTTCATTCGATTCTACAGCACGGCACCAAAGACCCTGGAGAAAAAGAGAGGAAGACTAGAAGAGAGAGAGTGTGTGGCAGAAGCTGAGAGAGAGAGGACCGAAGTAAGTGGGACGAGACAAAAGCTGTGAAATGAGAGGGGAGCGACTTTCATTTCAGCCTCATTGCCACATCAGCTGTTCCTAAAGTCTTACATTGCCATGGAAACAACAGAACATCACTGAAAAACAAAAAGAAGAAAAATAAAGCATAACAAAGAGAGAGAGTGGAAGAGAGGGTGGGGTACCACAAGAAACCTCTGACTTTGAGAAGTGAAGGAAGAAGAGGGCAGAACCTGGCTCCTGAACATGGGTCTTTGTGCTGTTCTGCTACTCTGTCTCTCTCAAGCAGAGTTGGGGAGAGTTTGGGCTCGGGAGCAGACAGGTAAAAAATCGTTGTGCAGCCCTGGATGCAGAATGGGGATCTCTGGTCTGGGCCATCACTTTGCATGCTAGCATCTACATGCAGTCCTGATATATCTGCCAGAGCTCTGGAACTGTGTGCTAAGTGTCTGCTCTTTATACTATGCATGAAATAAATAGTAAGTTTCAGTTAAGCGTTGCATTCCCACTTCTTACACCATTTCTACTTTTAATCTTGAATACTAAATTGTTATTTTTGGGGAATGTTGTGCTTCTAGGGGGTTCATACACACTACTGTGCAAAGAGAGCCTTGTGGTGTTGATCATTCCCGGGTTGCCCCACCTGGCCTGGAAATGTTTCCTGCAGAATTCGATTGAAATGGGGTCAGGCTGTGGGGGTGGGGGTAGAATGTGTGATGGTTTTAACAGTCTCATTGAGTTGAATCTTGATATGGGCAGGAATGACTTGAGAAGCCCAAGTCATATCCTGAGTGAATTGTATGGTTTTCAGATGAGGTACTCCAGTCATTTTAAACATTTTAAACAAGATTGATATTTTACAGCGGAGGATAGATAATAAATGGGATGGGATTTGTTCTGAAATAACATAAGAACAAAAAAAAGTTTATTTTATATCTAAAACCGTTCTGTTGACTCAGACAAAGCTGCTTCACAGGACTGAGTGTGTTTTCTTTGCATTTTAGCCAGACAAGAAGACAACTGTTTTGCCTCCAGAAGTGGTGTGTCTGCTGCATGGTGTGTACAAGAAATGTGTGTGTGTTTATGTATGTGTGTCTGCGGATGTGTATGTGGAGGGGTGTTTATCTGGAAGCTCATACCTGGAAAATTAGGGTGTGCATTTTTGAGTCGTATTTGGGTACATCAGAGCCAAGTCCAGAATCTAGTAGGCTATGTCCCTTGTGGTAGGACAGCCTTACATATGCAAACTTTGCCCAGTGACAGTGAGATCTGCAGCATGCAGTTGTCTCTGCGGTGTCATGGTTCAGAATAAACCACGTGGTATTCAGACAGGATAGAAAGCAGGAAGCCCTTCCTCTCAACCTGTCTCCAAGTTCCAAGCAGTCCCCATGTGGCATATGAATCCTGGATTGCTAGCAGTACTAAATACATTAATGCAGCTCACCCCCTGTCAGAATCCAACATAGTAAGGTCTACTGCAGGAAAGATGGAAGGGGTCTTTGAGATGGTGGAGAAATTCCTTTTAGTCAGAGCAGAGAAGAATATCCCCTCCGCATCCTTAAGCCATGCTGAGGCCAACACCTGTTTTCCATCTACGTGTCTTGTTTAAGCTCAGTGATAAGCTCAGTGGGAGGCGTTACCATAAAAATGGTTAGCTAACTAGTACACAACAAAGAGCACAGTGAGAATAGGAGTGGGCAAACTTCTATCCTACTTTGTAATCATTCATCTCTGATTTGGACCTGACTCAAGAAAGAAGACACACATTCCCTGCCTATTAAGGAACGTGGGCTACGTCCACCTCGGACCAAAGTATCAACACCAAAGCTGACCTTATTGTGAGAACATTGGTGAACAGTACAGCTTTATCTGGCACTGGTGAAGCACATCATTGTCCTAAATAGATCCTGATGGATTCCTCTCTATGATGATGCTGGCTGGCCACTGGGAGCTGGAGGGATTACAGGCACATTGGAGAGCTCATGGCCCCGTCTCGTTGCTCCAGAGATCTCCCAGATTGGAAAAACACATTAAAGAGGGACTCTAATTTTGGCAGCAGCAGCCCTTGACAGCTTCCTCTGCGTATAGCTCTGGCCTCTTTGTCCCACATCTGCCTGCTTTGCTGGTGTGATGCTGCTGAAGGAAGAACTTAACCTATCAGCTGCTGGTGGACTGTCCACTGGGACTAGGCTGGTCTGAATAGAAAATATGAGTTTAATAGAAACATGCTGCATACCCCGAAAGATTGCTATAGACGGCTTCTTGTTTGCTTTCATGCATTTAATTCCATTTGGGTAATTATGAGGGTTCTCTGTCTATCTAAATCACCAGTGACTTACTGCATTGATAGAGAAATAATCTGAAGGATTCTGAGAAAACACAGCTGCATGTTCCAAGATGAATTTCAATGGCATTTTGTGTCAGTGCAAATGTATCCTGTTTTGTATCACCTCTCTCTGAGTTTTGCTATTAAGGGAGAATACACCAACATCTTCTTTAACTTTTGGCCAGTTTAGCAGGGTCTGAGTATTGAGCAGACATGGGCCTGGGGGTGGGTGCTGGATCTAAGGTCATACCTGCTTTCTTAAATTTGAAAACAGTGGTAGAACAGCCGCTAGACTGGGGGGAAACTGACTAAGTCCTTTTGTTGCCCCCACACAGATGCTCCTATGATGAGAGATTAGGCCTCTGGTGTTAGTCTACATAAATACAGTATTCTAATTTGGGACATATTTGTAGGGGCAGTTGATGGTAGTTTATAGACACCCAAAAATGTAACGATTTCATAATTATTTTTTCTCCATAGTGATGATGTTTTTTGTACAGGAATGCCATAATACATGGTGTTCTACCATGCAGACTAACAGCACGTGAAGATCAAAGGCGCTGACCTCATGGCTTCGGCGAGGTACCCCATTGTAATAGCTACTGTGCTCTTTCAATTTTGACAAAACATACTAAAGGAATGATTTAATGAGGACACATTTGTTATGCAGTTCCTTTTTACTTTTTTTCAAGCAAAGAAATATTGCCATATTTCAGAAGTTTAAAAAGTCATTTATGTTAATTTGCAAGTAGAAAACACCTCATTAAAAAATAATGTCAGATTGAATCATATCTGCCTAATCTAGACTTTTTGATGTTTTACTAGTAGCTAAACAACTAGTACCATTGGAATAATCTCTATTTCCTCCATGAAGGTGGCTTCAGAGTAACATGGACTCTTTTTAAGAAGATGTAGCACACATCCATGTACCTCCATTTCACCAGAATAAGTGAGTAATTTGAAAGATTTGTAATTCCTTGGGCCACACGTAAGGAGAGTGTTTATTTTGCTCACAGAGCTGGACTAACTTCTCTAGGGCCCAAGGCAGACATGGGTAGGACACCCCCTAAGTGGGCCACCTGAACTATTTTTTGGAGTGAAAAGAGAAACGAGGGAATTACAAATGATGGAACATCACTAATATGCTAATCAAAGCACATTGTGCTAGCAGTAAAACTTACTGAGTATGATGAGGGTGCAAGTGCTATCAGTAAAATGCCATGGCCCAAGGTTGTGGCCTAGGATAGCTTAGGCCTTATTAAGCCCCTTAGCCTAAGGTTAGTGTTGAATTTCTGCATGTCTGTTAAATTGTGTTTTCTCCACATACAGTATTTTCACAGTGTTTATGCTGCTCTTGTAGGTTTTGCTGCTTATTGGGCATTGGTTTATAGCTACTTATGGCTACTTACTTTTAATGTGAAACATGGGCTTGTTTGGTTACACATAACAAAGGGATTCTGGCTGGTACTGATGAGAGGCAAAACCTGAAGTTCCATTTCCATGGTTCTCAGTTTCTCTTTTTGCTTTCGATAAGCAAAAAGCTTGAAATGCTTAGCTTGCACAAGTAGGTAGTAGAAAGGGGGATGAATATTTCAACTGCTCTGTCTGAGATGACTTCAGCTGTGCTTAACCAAAAACTACCTACGGGGCTGTCACTGAAAAGCAATTTCATACTATGGCCTTTCAGTGAACTGTTCTTGCCTTTGCAACAATAAATGTTTGTCCATTGTCAATTACTTTTAGCTAGGAATATCAGTACGCTCATAGCAGACAACAGTAGGTTATATTTGTTGTTACTTTTGAATGCATTTACGTTGGGCTTTGTGTAATTTGTTGTTAGTTGGACACAATTGCAATAGGCTGTCTGATGATTGTCTGATAAAGATGGTGTCAGATTAATGAAAGTGCAACAGTTTTTTGGTAACACTTTACTTGATGAACAGTCAACATAATGCAACATAGATACCATCACAATAACTTATAATGCATTCATAAAGTATGATAAACACAGCTAACTACTTATAATAAGGCATCACATATTATAGGCATGTGTTATGTATTATGAATGCTCTATGAACCGCTCATTTATAACTACAGATACCCACATAATGGTCAGTATAAGCCATTATAATGCAATAGGAACATATTTATAGTGCTCATTTTATTTTATATCCATAAATGTAACTCCTGGAAATTGTCTTCATGGGGTCTACCGTTGCCTGATCAGTAAGTGGCCAAGACACAGGGAGAGCAGCAGTTGCTCCTAGGGAGGTCTTCATTGTAATAAGAGCTATGGGCTGTGCTGTTGCTGAATTGTCTGAGGCATTACTGGTGGTGTTCCCACTGCAGGAACTGCCATTCATACATCCCCCATACCCAGTGTATCCTGGCACAGCTTTCATTCTGAAATGATCAGTACACAAAATATTGCTGGTCCTAATATCATGAGCAATCTGCTGCTGTACCTTTAAGAAACTGACTGAAAGATACCTAAAATAGCTATTTAAGTGGGTAATGTATTTGAGGGGCTGACGGGTGTGGCTGTCTCGGGGGGACCGTCAGGTGCTCGCGGCTATTCCTGTTGATTCGTTCCGCCTGTCACTTGTTGTTCAGTAGATGTAAAAATTGGTGTGCTCTCCTGTGTCTCGAACCTAGTAAACTGAGGCAGGCCCAGATGCTAGACCTGATTCTCATAATTGTTTATTTTGTTTTCCTTGTCTTTTCACATTTTCTCTCTGTATTTACAACCCCGAAATGCCCAGTCACTGCATGACATGCTTCTGCTTGGGGCAATTCTGACACATATTAACAACTTTGACAATCATGTTTGGCACCTGAAAGCACCTATCTACTATGAAGATGGCAGACTAACCCTCACATTAAGGCAGCGGGTGCAGATGCAGGACATTCCTCATGTATGCTTTCATATAGCTGCTGCTTTCATAAGCGCAGTCTGCACCAGGCAACCACACTAGATTTCCACTCCAAAAATATCTGTGGCCTATTTGCGAGGATTTTCGATATCCCCACTGTGAGACATGTGACATGTATGTGCAGGAATATGTGGGATAAGATCTGATTTTCCCAGTTGGATGCTGTGCTGCTGCTGTGTCTGTTGCTGTATCTTAGATCTTGGGCCACGTTGTTTGTCAGCTGCTGGTATTCATCGTCCTCGAAGGAGAGCTCAGTAGCAGGCAGCCCCAAACTGCCATTCCGGTGCCCTATTTTTTGCCACCTCTCTGCGGCTGTGTTTCTGTCGCAGTGCAGTCCTCACCAGAGGAGCTGGCCTGGTGGCTCTAGCTTGTATGCAGGCCCAGTGCACATGAGCTGGGCATGCCGCAGGTTGGGTCTGGCAACGGTGAGGGGGGATGTAGGCGGTGCCTCCCGTAGTTGCCTGAGTGAAGTTTGCCCAGGGCAGGTGTGTGGCTGGATGACCTCAGGCTAGCTGTCTGCTCACCCACAGGAAGGGGCTGGCCATGAGGTACAAATAAAGAGTGAAGTAATCCAGGAAAACAAAATGGGCCTGGCTCTAGTGTTGCAGATGAACATCTAAAGCTAATTCATTTTCAATCTTAAAATGAACATTTCAGCTTTTTTCTTTCACTTATATTAATGATGCCTGCATTTATTTAGATAATGTAAAATGGTACCACATTTGCATTAGAGTGAGCTGAGGAAGGGTGTTGTACTAGCGATGAAGATGCTTACCCATCCAGAGCATAAAATTGTTGCAACCTGATTAAAATCCTTTGATGCTGTGGAGTTAATTAACAAACAGGGTTAATTAATTAATCGATCCATTCATCCATCCATTTTCTGAAACCACTTGTCTTATTCAGGGAAGTGGGTGGGTCTAGAACCTATCCTGATGCAAGGCAGAATTAGTAAACTAGTAGAAATAGTAAATTAGTAAGCTTTAAAAAAAATAATGTTAGATATGGAATAGGGTGGTAATTTAAATTAAAAATCTGCAAAAGATAATAATCAACCCCTATTTTTAATTTACTATTAATTTGGGATTTTTTCGTGATTTTTCAAGCATGTTTAGAGGTTGCTCCAGCAGCTTGAATGGCAAAACCCTACATTAGTCATACCCCGTCAGTAAAACTTATTAGTCTCTCGGGTCATTCATTTGACTGTTATTTTCAGGTACTCATTCTATTTTCTTGATTGCTATAACTGTATTCCTTAACTTTTGGTTCATCCATCCATCCATTTTCTGTAACTGCTTCAGGGTTGTGGAGCATCTGGAGCCTATGTGTGCAAGGCAAGGAATAACCCATGATGCCAACCATTCACTCACCCAAGCACACCTATGGGCAATTTGGTAACTTGACTAGACCTCAGCATACTTTTATGGATTGTGATGGTAGGAATGATGACATGAGAAAAACATGGAAACTCCATACACATGGAGCCATGGCAGTATGAGTGTGAGACTAAAAACCTGGGTCCCAGAAATGTGAAGCAACAGTGGTGACCAAAACACCACCAAGCCCCCCACATTTTGTTTATTTAAATTAAAAATAGGATATGAAAAATATCATTACCATTAAAAAATCCAGCTAGCAGACATGCAATAAGGACTAATGACTTTCATTGTTCTTAACTTTTGTCACATATTTAAGTTTCATATATTTTCAACATTAATTTTTCTAGTTAAATTGACCAAATGTTAAGAAACCCTTGATGCTAAACTGCAAAAAAAACAATTAGCACATTTTTTCTGACAATCAAACGAATGTCTCATGCCCCGATCGTCCGCTCCTCTCGTATGCCACGCCCCCTCATTAACCCCATGTGGATTCCCCATGTTCATCAGCTGTTTCCGGTTACAGTCAGTTACAGCGCTTCAGTTTGTTTCCCCAGTCTGGTCATTGTAGTGTCGATCTGCTTGTTGCCTGTTCCTCAGTATTCGCTCCCTTTAAATCCCGCATTTTTTATTGATCTTCCGTCTCCTTGCCTCTGATTCCCTGCTCAGCGCGTAACAGCATTAACAACAATGGATGACTAAACTAGGCTTTAGCCACTCCACTTTGTTTTGTTCTTACTTATTTATGAAAAAAAATATATGTAAATAAGTAAATATTCCATGCTGTTGTTGCTTTAGCCAATTTGTTTTCACCACAGTTTGGCTGTAACTTAGTATATTTGATTATTTACAGTTATATACTTTGATCTTGTTCAGATCAAACATCAATAAAACTATGCAAAAAATTGTCAGGAATACTTTCTTAAAATGTATCACCATGTGGCTCCGTGGGCTAAGCCTGTGTGCCTGTAATCATGAGGTCACAGGTTCAAACCTCGCCTCAGCATGTCCTTGAGCAAGGCACTTAATCCTCAGCTCCCTTTGTGGACAACTTACTCCACAAAGAGCAAGTTGAAAGAGGCGCAATGACCATTTCCTCATGGGGTCAATAAAGTACCAATTATTTTTATCACAAGATAAATAGTACAATGCATGGAAAAACTGCCATTTTAAAAATTGAGTCATAGCTAAGGACTACCGTAAAATGGAAATAAAATAAACAACTAAGAAAAAAACAGAAATTTGATTGTGAAATTAATTGAAATAAAATAAAAACAAACATCAGATACTTTGTTACTGGAACTATTATACTAAAATGATGATTTGTTTAGTTTTAATTACCATTAATGATACGTGAAACATGTTTTGCCCATTTTGCCCACAATGTGCACTGTGTTATAATGCACAATTCACTGAAGATCAGACACATAAAACAGGTCTACAACATCCAGTCCTAGACTAAAAATATAATTACTAGAACTTAAACTGAAACTCAACTATATGAAAGCTAAATAGAGAAATCTCTCAAATAAAAACTAAAGCACACTGAAAACTAAAATTAAAGTGGAATTTAAATTAAATTAAATTTTAAAAATGCAAACAATTAAAAAAATCTAAACAATACTAACCCTAGTGCCAAATAGCTGTATTTGCTCAAGCCTTAGTGTGATATTTCTTCATATTTATTTTTGTTCAGAATTTCCCCAGATTTTCGTTCTCTTTGGGTCCACTGAAGTTCTTGATCATTTATTTTGGTCGTCTGGTCATGAAACATACACATTTCTTCACTCCAAGCATCTGACATACCTGTTCAAGTTGCAGTCAGCATGGATTAAATGAAATTAAGGTGGAAGAATATAGTGCAACTGCTTCACTTTCCACACAGCTCACCTTCTAAAATGTCAACTGTGTGTTTGGTGTTAGGGCCAGCTAGATTTCATTAATTGGCCTGTGGACCTGTGGACATTAGGGTGGTGATGAGATGTTGCAGACACCCCATAGTGTAAAAAGATATTTTGGGGACAAGTGGACCCAAATGCAGAGCGAATAGGAAACCAAAGTGTCAGCTAAAAATTGTAGTCAGGAGCGGAAAGCAAAGTTCATAATCCCGGATGGTCTGTGTTGGGACTAAGGGGTTAGGCAGGCAGACATGCAGACATAGGGGAATGGGTACACTCTCGTGGTGAGATGGGGGTTGGGGCAGATGCTCAGCCAGCACGATAACGGGAGAAACACACTTGCACCAAAACGGGAGTTGGGTAGATGCTGAGCGGGTAGAGTTACAGGGGAAACAGACTTGCAGTGAGGTGGGGATTGAGACAGACACTCAGTGGTTAGGCTAACAGGAGCAAAACACTTGCAGCAAAAAGGGGGTTGGGACAGATGCTAAGCGGGCAGGGTAACGGGAGAAACATACTGGTAGTGAGACAGGAGTCAGGTAGATGCTGAGCAGGCAGGGTAACAGGAAAAACACACTTGTAGTGAGACGATCAGGGCAGATGCTCAGTGGGCAGGGTAATGAGAGAAACGCACTCACAGTGAAAAATGGGTTGGGCCAGATGCTCAGCAGGCAGGTTAATGAGAGAAACTCACTCACAATGGGACAGGGGTTCGAGGCTTATGCTCAGTGGTCAGGGTAATGGGAGAAACACACTTGCAGCAAAATGGGGGTTGGGGCAGACACTCAACAGGCAGGGTAATGGGAGAACCATACATGTTGAACTATGTGGAAGTTGAATAAATCACTTGAGGAAAAGCAAGGATATGAGACACTCAGTAGGCAGACATTTGTCAACAATTCCTACTAGACCAGTTAAATATTCTAGTTAATTAACAAAACTGAAACCAAACTCAGACATGCCTGTGAGTACTCTGGAAAGAGAGATCCTTCAAATGCAGCAAAGTGCACATGTTCTGCTTCTCATTGCCTGTTGGATCCTTTTTCCCCATGAACTTATTTTTCTACATATTAGTTCCGAAGGAACATGATAACCAAGGGGAGGGAACCACGCACAGAAGTGGAAAACGACCCATATAGTGAAATCTGCACAAAATTGTATGTGGTCTGAAAATTATTTTATTCTACCTGAAAAAGTATGCAGTAAATTTATTGGTGTCTTTCTGACACAAGTTTTATCCCAAAAATAAGAATACAGTCGAACCTCGTTACTACGTACCCCGGATACAACATTTTCACCATTTCAACGTACAGGTTTCTAATTCCCATTTTTAGCCTATGTATTATTCCAATAGCAGCCATTGTTTACAGTGTACACCCTTACAGCGTAAACTTCGATACAACGTCAAAATTTCTAGAGAAAATACGAAAACTAACCATCATTACAACGTACACCGGTCTTCCCGCCCACCACAACTTGTGTCGCTATCTACTTGATCTTCATTTGTCTATTGCGTTGCTTGGCAGGAACTACGCGGCCGGACTGCAGGGTGCCCTGTGCTTCGTGGGGCGACTTACCCTGAATTGAAAAAGGCCTTGTACAAATGGTTTGAAATGGTTTGAACAGGTGAGAGGCAAACAAACATGTGTCAATCAGCAGGCCTGAAAAAGCAACCAAATTTGCACGAGAGCTGAACATTGTAAATTTTAATGCAAGCGGCGGTTGGCTCAACCAGTTTAAATCATGTTTTAACATAATCTTCAAGGCAGTGTCTGGCGAGTGTGAATCGGTGAGCATTGAAACTGAAGAAAACTAGAAAAAGAACATTTTGGCAGAACTTATCTGAGTCTATGATCCCCGGGACATTTTTAATGCAGATGAGACCTGTCTATTCTACAAAATGATGCCAGATAAGTCTTCATGTAAAACGTAGCGATTGTCACAGAACCAAGCAAAGTAAAGATCGCATTACAGCGATGCTTTGTGCCAACATGGACGGTTCCGAGAAATTTAAAATGGCTGTTATTGGCAAATTCAAAAACCCACGCTGATTTAATGGCGTTGCTACTCTGCCAGTAACGTACTTCTCGCAACGTAAAGCATGGATGGACCTTTTCTATAAATAGCTTTGAAAATTTGACAATAAATATCACAGCCAAGGTTTTGCTTTTTGTAGACAATGTTTCTTCCCATAAGGTAGAAATTCAATTGAAAGCTAAGATGCTCAAATTCTTTCCATCATGGATCAGAGGGTTATCAAAACCTGTAAAGTACAATACCGCCGTAGGTTTTAAAAAACGACTTAGTACGGATATAAATTCAGGTGACGAAATCAAGAAGATAACACTAAAAGATGGCATAGACTTGCTAAGTCAGGCCTGGACTGATGTGAACGCAGAAACAATTCCCAATTGTTTCAGAAAGGTGGGGTTTCAATTTGCAGGCAATAGTGAGGATCAGGGGCCAAGTGAGGAACCCGAAACGGTTGAATCTAGCACTCCCGAGACTAGAAACATTTGGACCTTTATTGCCGATCACTTTCATCTTGAGAATACGGATTTCCTTGACTTTGTTTCTGCTGATGACATGGTCCCTACATCCGTTGAAATGACTATGGCAGAAATAATTTCTGATGTTTCGGCCAATGCTTCAGATGGCGCCACTGGCAGTCAAGCTACTGATGATGATGATGACCCTGGCCCACCACCAATTATGACTGCCAATGAAGCATGGTCATCTTTCTAAAATGTTAAAAGATTTTTGGTCAGTGAGGAGATTGACGATAGTGTCCTCTGCGCTATACAAAAAGTGGAGGACACTGTGCTTGGAAGAGTTGTTGAGAAAGCTACCAAGCAAACAAAAATAACTGACTATTTCAAGGCATAGACTGTCTACATTTAAAGTCAAATTCAAACTTCCCGCGATAGATGAGTTATAATAATGTGTTCATGTGTTTTGTAGTCAATTTAAGGGTCTGTTCTATTAAAGTTATCATTTACATGGATATTTCGTGAGTTCTTTCATTTATCTTGCACTAAGTGGTTACAACGTTCTATGCTTATAACGTACATGTTTTTGATATCCCATATTGTACGTAGTAACGAGGTTCGACTGTAATTGCAAATGAGGAACTGCGGTTTTATATGCTCTGAGTACAGCTGCACTCAGCTTCCAAATTCTTGTTTTCTTTTCACATTTCCACATGATGTTCTCAAGCTGAGAAATGGGTCACGGGTGATGAGAGTGATGACCTGAACGCAGAGCACAACTGAGTTCACAGCTTTCATGGCTCGTGTTTGCTGTGGGATGGGACTTATTTTTTGAGTCATGGGACAAATGTGAGCATGGGGATGGCTATTTTGTTCTCCCCTAGGCTCAGGGTGACAAAGATGACCTCTTGGGAGGTTGAATGGGGGAGGGCCTTAATTGTCCGAGCCAATATAGATGACATTTGATTTTGGTTTGTTAATATCTATGCCCATACCCACGGTCCCGAACGTGTACGATTGTTTCAGAGTTTGGTGATTTTCGGGATAGTAGTGATTCCGTTCGTGTGGTGGGGGGAGACTGGAACTATACTGTTAATTTTGTACTGGATATAAATCGTGAAGAGCCACACCCCTTGTCTGCAGGGGGAGCTCTCAACATTGCTCCTGGAACATGATTTACTTGATGTTTGGAGGGAGAAGAATGACAAGGATTAAAATCAATGATGGAAGAGTGAGTGTGGCCTGGCTGGACCGGCTGTACATCAAGAAAGCATTTAGCAATAGGGTGTCAAGGGTTTCTATTTCACCCTGTGGTTTTTCTGATCATCAGTTTGTGGCCATGGACTATATTTTGTCTTATACTTCTTAGTCCTCCTCGTATTGGCGTTTTACATTTAAGCTTTTCCATGATGTTTTCTTTTGTGATAAGTTTGCTGTCTTCTGTGAGTTCTACCATAGGTCCAATTTCAAGAATCCTCTTCAATGGTGGGAGGTGGCCAAAACACTAATCAGACTATTTTGTCAGCAGTACGTGGCCCATACTGCCAGCATGGTTAAGAGCACCATCTGGAAGTTTGAGGGTGAGATTAGCCATATGGAACAGGAATTAATTGATGGCAGACATGCGGGCAATAAAGCTTCTCTGGGAAATGGAAGGAAAGAGTTGGGTTCTTTTCTCCAGGAGTGGGCAAAGGGGCTCGTTATGCCTCTTTGAGGGTCATAGACTCTCCAACCTCTTTCTTTTTCAATCTGGAGCGCAACAAACGGGCTTTTGTGCAGATGCTACACCTCCAAGATGCAGAAGGGATGGTCACGATAGATCCTGCAGGGATGAGGACGCTTGCAGTGGACTTTTATGCCAGTCTGTACAGCACAAGCAAGTGTGACTTTTCGTGGAACTTTCGTCTGGCTTGCCTACGCTGGACACAGCTCAAGCAGGGCTTCAAGATGCGGACATTAGCCTTCAGGAGCTGACCGCTTCTGTCATGCAGCTTTCTGCTGGTCGTGCCCCTGGGATTGATGGATTACCTGCTGAATTTTATAAGCATTTTTGGGGCTTGTTGGGACAGGATTTGTTGGATGTTTTTGACTTTTCCTTTTGTTCTGGGGTGTTGCCTGTGAGCTGCACTAGGGAGGTCATGTCCCTTCTCCCGAAGAAGGGTGATTTGGGACTTCTGAAGAACTGGAGACCTGTATCTTTGTTATGTATGGATTAGAAAATTTTGTCCAAATGTTTGTCTAATAGGTTGAAAAAGCACATGGGTGGCTTGGTTCATATGAATGAATCATGCTGTGTGCCTGGGCACACCATCAATGATAATTTATTTGTGTTGAGTGATGTGATCGACTTGTCACGGTTATCTGCTTGGGACCAGGGTCTGTTGTCGATAAACCAAGAGAAGGCATTTGACAGGGTTGACCACAGCTACCTTTTTAATGTGTTAAGGGCTTTTGGGCTTGGGAATAGTTTTGTGAAGTGGGTGGAATTGTTGTATGCGGGGGTGACGGTAATCTTGAAGGTTAGTGGTGGGCTTAGTGTTGCAGAGCCAGTGTGCAGGGGGATTAGACAGGTTGTCCTATTCTGGACAGTTGTATATTCTGGCTATAGAGCCCTTGCTCTGTCGGCTGAGGGGTGAGTTACGGGGTCTGTCAGTGTTGGGATCGCAGACTTTAGCACTTTCAGCTTATGCTGATGATGTCATGGTTTTTATTAGGGGAGAAGATGACGTACGGGTGCTGAGCAAGACCCTGGCTGTTTATGAGCAGGCTTCTTCTGCAAAGGTGAATTGGGCTAAATCAGAGGGGTTTCTTATGGCGCAGTGGCACGATGGAGGCCCGCCAGATTTGCCTGAAGGTCTGCAGTGGGGCAGAGCTGGAATGAAGTTCCTGGGTGTTTATCTGGGCACTGCGGAATTCCAGGACAGGAATTAGGAGGGCATGGTGGATAGAGTGTGTGATAGGTTGTCTAAATGGGCTTGGGTCCTGTCCCAGGTGTCGCATAGGGGGAGGGTCCTGGTTGCCAATAACCTGATTGCCTCTATGCTCTGGCATGACTTTATGGTACTGGAACCGCCACCGCTGTTGGTGTAAGTGTTGCAATGGAAATTGGTGGACTTTTTTTGGATTGGATGGACTGGGGAGCATTGAAAAAGAGCTTCTGTTTTATATTTGCTGATGCGAGAAGGGGGGCAAGTTTTATAGACTTGCGCAGCAGGATTATGGCTTTCCGGTTGCAGGACATGCAGCGTTTTGTATTTGAAGAGGACTTGATATGGACAGACACTGCGTTTGCTCTCATGAGGCGAGTAGAGAACATGGGGTATGACAAGCATCTGTTTTTGCTTACCCTAGCAGAGATGGATTTCTCTCCTACAACGCCTACTTATCAGTCGGTTTTGAGGTCATGGTCTTCGGTTTTTGTGGTAACCAGAGATGTCCGGCATTATTTTGCTGTTGATGAATAGCCTCTTTTCTGTAATCTCATGTTTCCGGTTCATGTTTCATGTTCCAAATCTCCGACCGTGCGGGCCTATTTCATGAGGGCAGGCCTAACAAAGCTGGAGTCCCTCAGGGTCGATGGATCCTGGAGGATGTTGGATGAACTGAGAGCTGTGACTGGGGTTCAGTCTGGCCGACTTCTTCAGAAAGCTCCGGAGGATATTGTCTGTGTGTTACCAGAGGCGGCTAAGATGGTGCTTGAGTCAGGAGGGGGCAGTAGTCCCTTTTTTTTTCTCCCCTGATTAGGGACTCTCCGGCTGTAGAGGGTCATCGGGAGGAAGTGGGGTTGCTGCTTTCTTTTGTGGTTCTTCAGCAGGTGACTCATAGGGATCTGTCCTAGAAAGCTCTGTACCAAGCCTATGTTAAAGTGCAGAATTTTTGGGCATTGGATGGACTGGCGGTTTTGTTGGGGCCTGGCTCTTCCCCAAGTGGACGTTGGAGGTCCCTGTACAAGCCCCCCATTGAGAAGCACACGGATTGTGCATGGGGCAGTGGCCACAAACAGACACATCAGCGTGAACAAACATTTACTGAAAAACATGTTTATTAAAATAACTAAGTCTCTATTCTAAGTCATTTAAAAATAAGGACCAGTGGTTAAACAGTGTGTTTTAATCACTCTGTAGGCTCACTGCATAGTGGATGAGCGCTGACACTATTGAATTTGGGCTATGTTTCTTTAACTATCGGGTAGGCTGCAGCTCAGTTACCATTGTCAACTTAACATGCTACTCTAGCAAGCACCTCAAATCAAGCTTGTAGATGATATACAGTAATCAGGGGCCATTGTGATAAGAAGCGTGGGGCGGGTCGCTAGGTTCTATAATACCATCTTGTTTGGGACCACATACTGTTGCATTGAAAGAATTATAACTGATTCGCAGACATTAAGCTATCAAACTCTAAAGGCCAGTCCTTCGGTGCACACTTGTGCGCATGTTTGGACGTTGCTGTTTGTGTGTGTGTGTGTGCGTGTGTGTGCGTGCGCATGAGCGTGAACAAACATTTACTGAAAAAGCATGTTTATTAAAATAACTAAGGCATTATTCTATCAAAGTTTTTTTAAAGACTACAGACTGAGTTAAAAAATGATATTAGACGAGCTAAAAGGAATGTCTAAAGGAAGATTGCATTGGAGGCTAAGGATGATTTTGAAAGTTTCTTCCAGTATTTTAACTCTAAAAGAGCTCTAAAAGCGGAAATTACTAATCTGCAAGATAGTAGGGGTCTTATAATTGAAAGTGACATTGATATAGTAAATGAGTTCAATGACAGTTTTGCATGGGTATTCACTGTTGAAGACACTAGTAACTTACCAGTTCTTATCACTAATCTAGCATCCAGCATGTCTTTAACTAATATACTGTATATATTAGGGGTGCAACGGTACAGATATCCCACGGTACGGTCCGGACCTTGGTTTTTGGCCCTGGGTTTCGGTTTCGGTACATGTTTCGTGCGTAAAGACAATAATGTTTTTCTGAGAAAATTATCTTTATTTTGCTGCATTTCACAGCGAACAAATTTCAGTATAAACTGCCTCTTTTGTATACAATATGTAAAAATTAAAACATACAAAATGTAAACATGTGCCCTGCGATGGGCTGGCCCCCCATCCAGGGTTGTTCCCTGCCTCGTGCCCGTTGGACCCCCCGCGACCCAGTGAGGATAAGCGGTTTGGAAAATGGATGGATGGAAAATGTAAACAAAAAACACTTTCAAATGTTAAAGTGCCTCTCGGCCTTGACTGGCATACACTATAAAAAGAGAAGTAACAATTTCAAAAGAAAAAGTGCTGCCCAATAGAAATAAACAGAAGTATAGTTCCATATAAGTTACATTCAGGAAAAAAATAGTGCAATATTAATTAGCCAATATGGGCATTAGCTATTTATTCCTCTGCTATTGTGAGATTCTTCTGCAAGAAGATAAGCATGTCAACATTGTCAGGAGCAAGGCGAGAGCGGTTTACACTGACAATGTCTCCTGCAGTGGAAAAAATTCTCTCACTTGCAACAGAAGTTCCTGGGACACAGAGGTGACGTTGTGCAACTTTTGCGAGATGGGGGAACTTGCTCTCATTTCTCTTCCACCACATGAAAGGATCAGCATCAACATCAACAGAGTCTGCTAACCTGTATAAAGTGACTTTGTTCTTAACTACCTCGAAAAGAGAAATAACCTGTTCATGCTTTTTGAAAACCTCTCCAAATAACTGTGCCATGGCTGTCTTCTTCTTTGGAGGAGGGGAGGATGGCTCTTGTCCCTCTACGGATGGCCTTGACTCTGCATGACTCTGCAAGAACAATGACAGATATTTAGGATATATAATAAAAGCCATAAATGTCTACTCTACTTCTGTGATCTCAATTTACATTATCACAAAGAAAATAAGCCCACCTGCTTTTTGTGTTTATTATTTTCACAGATGTACAAGTATGTAAGGTAAATATTTTATAAATGTATTTATATCTACGCATTTTAACAATACAAAATTAATAATTAAATATGCAATCATAAAATCATACAAAACATGGTGATCAAATACCTGTGGTTCATGCTCCAGGATTTCTGTGGCAAGATCACTGTAGAGGGAGGGTCCATCAAGGCCAGGCAGGGATTTAAACCTAGGATCCAGGGCTGTGGCTTTTTGGCTTCTTTGATTGCTGTATAGTCTTTATCTCCTGGTGTCATAGATTTGAGAATCATTTCCTTCAGAGGGAGGATCATTGATATGGTGGGGGTTGTTTCACTGCTCATGAGAGTTGTTACAGTTTTCAGTGGTTTGAGTACTTCAATAAGTTGTTCTGCCATTTTTTGTTCAGTGTCAGTCAACATTGCCATGTCCATGTTCAAGTGACTCCTCAGGTTTTTGTCCATTGTTAATGCAGAATAGATGGCAGGCTGCTGTTCTACATATCGTGCCAACATATCATGTGCTGTGTTCCACCGAGTTGTAACATCATGAATTAACTTATGCTTAGGCAGGTTTAACATCTCTTGTTTTGCAGTCAGTGCCTGGTGGGCTGTGGTGCTTTTGTGGAAAAAGGTGACAACTTTTCTTACTTTCCCAAGGAGGCGGGACACCGCGTTGATTGACAGTGCCTTCTTGACTGCGAGGTTAACAGTGTGAGCAAAGCAGCTTATCTGTGGTCCCAGTCCGTCTGTTTCATTGACTGCATTCACAAT
>JABFDZ020000098.1:502359-526880 GCA_019775955.2 Pollimyrus isidori
CTGATGTTTGAGTTCAGCTCATGAAAAATGGGAGCAAAAACAAGAGTGTTGCGTTTATATTTTTGTTCAGTGTAGTTTTTATGGACAGAATTTGAAGGTGCAGCCAGGGCATTAAGAGTGTCCGGTTTGGTGACCTCAGGATTAGGTCTCTGCTTTTTGCAGATGATGGTGGTTCTGTTGGCTTCATCGGATCGTGACCTTCAGCTCTTGCTGGGACAGTTCACAGCCGAGTAAAGCAGCTGGGATGAGAATCAGCACCTTCAAATCCGAGACCAATGATCATCAGCCAGAAAAGGGTAGAATGCTCTCTCTGGGTTGTGGATGTGGGCCTCCACCAAGTGAATGAGTTTAAATACCGATGGACGAGGGAACAGGAGGTTGACAGGCGGATCAGTGCAGCGATGAGGAGCCAGATGAGGTGGCTTGGGCATCTGATCAGGATGGCTCCTGGACGCCTCCCTGGTGAGGTGTTCCGGGTATGTCCCACTGGGAGGAGGCCCCAGGGAAGACTCAGAACACGCTGGAGGGACTCATGTCTCTCGGCTGGCCTGGGAACGCCTTGGGATTCCCCCAGTGGACCTGGACGAAGTGGCCGGGGAGAGGGAAGTCTGGGTTTCCCTGCTGAGATTGCTGCCCCCACGACCCGACCTCGGATAAGCAGGAGAAAACGGTTGGATGGATGGACTTATTTTGTTATTTAAGTCACCTCCTGACTGTATACACTGTCATGCACCTCTACCATCATATTGCACTTCCTCCTGGGTCAGAAGACCTGACATCAGGCTGTCACCACTCTTAATGCCACTGTGCTGCACCTGGGCCTCCACTGCCCTCGCCATACCACATGACATCAGCAACATCACAGACCAGAATACCCCGAGAAGACTTCTGCTTAGTTATTATCAGAAGCCCTCTGCCTTTAAATTTAGAAATGTGCAACAATATTTTTTTACAGTGGTACCTCAGTTCTCAAACTCATTAGAACTGGAATTTCTATACTTTTATTGTAATGTTCTGTAGCTCTTAACACTAATATTTCCGACTTAGTCTTCTTTTACCAACAAAAAAGTATCGTTCCTTTTCCTGTCTGTGAATAAAATCTTATCTATATGTAACAAAACAGTATCTGGACTATTAGATGAAGCTTCTAAAAATGTCTATAAATATGAAATTGTGGAATGCAGAATCAATACTATTAAATTCAAATAATAGGTCTTATTATCTGCTAGCTAGTTTTTTTTAACATTGCCCTTATAGGTTTTCCCATAGTAATGTTTTTTCTGAGCATAATGTTAGACCTTCTTATGCATTAACATTAGCCTAATAACAAACCGCACAGGCTAAGTGGAAAATTAATTTCAGAAAGGCACAATTTGTTCATGGTAAAATGAGAATGAAAGCATAGGGTGTTCATCTCCCTGGAAAATGACCATGATCGATTTTACCTCACCAAATAAGCCTGGTTTAAATAGAGAACTTAGCTTATCTTGCTAGTAACGTTGACTGTACCAATGTTCTATCGAGTACAGGTACTTTGTCAAGGTAAGCAATGGTTAGGGCTATCGATTAGGCTTACCTTTTTTTTTTTACAACAAAATAAAAATGTTAAGACCCCCCCCCAAACTGCCATTTTTTTGTCTTTGGGGGGGTCTGGGTCTTGATCGAGGGGGACAGTACCCTCCGTAATTTGAACCATGGATGGAGGCAAGTCATATGATGCACGTTAGTTAATGCCATGGGTCATTTCAAAAACTAAAAGAAAGTATGGTTGAATCTGTACTGTGATTTTGTTGCCACGGTAACTGCCCCTCACGCCCCCAATTTGGCTCTCCAATTGCTCAGAGCATTCGAGTATAAAAAACACATTTATCACATTTCCAGTTGATTCATTTAGTTAATCAAGAAATTGTAGGGGTTGAGGGTTGTGGGAGGAGTAGAGATTAGATGGAGGGGAGATGTTAGGACTGTCTGCATATTTTCTCATTTCTGTAGTCTCCATGGATGGGGACAGAAGTCAGTGGCTCTCTGCACCACCAACTCTTTCGCTCTTTTGACATTCAGCTGCAGTTATTTTTATACAAATAACTCAAAGGAGGAACATACTTTTGGTCATACTGTAATAATAAAAAAAACTTATTATATAAGTGAAACTTACATTACATTCTAAATCTCAGTGTGAGTGCATAGTGCGTATGAGTAAAAACTAATGTTCTTTTTATAAGACAATGACATGTTGTGTTTAACTCAAAGTAGTGCTACTGTATATTTAAACATAAATGAAAATTGTCATGTGATATTCATTTTAAAACTGAGCTTTGATAAGGTGACTTATATAAATAGTAAAAATCTATGACACAGAGAATGCAGTCCAGTTTATGCAACATAGATTGTTAGATGTCCAGAGGAGCAATAAGCTTAAATGTAACAGCTGTAGAGAAAGAACTGCCTAGGAAATTATAAAATTAAAAAGTAATTATAAAGAAAGTTATCTGAGATAAATGATGACTGACTAAACACCCAGAAACATACAACACAAGTTGGTGACTTTTTTCAGGATGTGTTAAAGACGAAATTAGGATCAAAGTCACAGTGCATATTAAGGGATTGTTATCATTTCTTTTGGCAGCTATGGCTGAACCACGAACTATGCTGTATAATGAATACATTCATAGTACAAATGTCTCTGGCCTCGAGGTGACAGTAGTCCCATTTATGGGTGGGTATAATGAGCTTTGCCAAATATAATATGCACAGGACAAAATCGGTGTTCTGACATCTGCCTCTATTCATGACTTTATTATTTTTTTCTAAGAAAGGCTTCAGTGTGTTTTGGTTTAGTGGCCATGTGTTATCCAGATGTTCAAAGTAACTTGTGAAGATTAACTGAGTCTCCATTTCTATATTTAAATGTGAGGCAGCGTTTTTGGGTAAAAGTCAGGCAGAAAGTGATGATGGTTACGAGGAGGAGCATGAGAATGTATTTGCATGATCAGAATCACATTTGTGAAATGTTTACTAAAAAATACCCTGCTGTACTACAGATGCTGTGAAATGGATGTTCGAAAGGCAAAAGTTCAAACTGAGAGGTCACCCTTTCAGCAAGGGAACATTATGACTCTGCTTAAGAGTGAGGAAGGCCTTCAGTGAGACTCATTCCATGTCACTGGAAAAAATGAGGCAGCAGACTGCATAGCGCTTGAAGGTCTTTCACGTTTGTTTTTCAGCTGTCTGTTCCTAAACAGCTATTAAACTGTGAAGTAAGATTTAATATATTTTCCAGTATTCTACATTAAGTCACTGCTACCAGAATTTCACTGTTTCTGGCCCATGGCTTTGTCTGTTTCATGTAGGTTTACAGCTCCAGAGAAAAAAGGTGAGGAAGTTTCAACTGGACACCAGTGACTGCCTGTATTTTTGTGTTAATGACAGTGAATGAGTCCCAGCCTGAAATTGGGCAACAGGAGAAGTTCTGTTCGATAATCAGTTGAAATTAAAGAAATCTTCCTCTGAATTAATGCAGGAAGCTATTTATTCAGTTCACAGTGGCTTCCTGCTCCTCTAAACATCCAAGTGGGACACAAAACATGATAGCATGGGTGAACTACAGAGAACTTGTTCAGAATGCTATCCATCCTTACTCCTTTGTACCAGACAAATGCACAATAAATCTTGAATAACTGGTGAAATACAAACCTTGAGTTCTGATCAAATTTTTTCCATAAGAAATAATGGAAAACCAATAATTGATTCCCAGCCCCCCGAATTACACCTAAATATGTTTTTTAGCATTTAAACACAAAATTAACAGGATAAATCAAGAAGAGCATTTCTTTTTCCTAATGGCTTCCAAATGATAAAGATCTTATCCCAACATTATCCCTGTCCTTCCTCGATCATCCGCTCCTTCCATGCACCACGCCCCCTCGTTAACCTCGTGTGGGATCCCCATGTGATCAGCTGGTTGTTATCATTAGTCCTTTGTATTAAGTCCACGTTTCAGTTTGTTTCCCCAGTGGGGTCATTGGGTGCGCTCGACTTGCCTACAGCTCTGGCTTATAGCAACACATTCTGATCCTGACGTAATGCATTACGGTTAGATGCATTGCGACCTCTCACCCGGCTGCACAAACTGGAACGGCCTCCGTGACGACACACCTTTGCTCTTATTGGCTGAAGAGTTTCGTTACACGCATGACATTTGTATCCCAGGCAGTTCCGATGCATAATCTGCTATTTCTCCCGAATATCACGTAAGACCAGTGACAACTGGTTTTCAGTTAATCCATCCATCCATTCTCCAACCCGCTTATCTTACTGGGTCACGGGGGGTCCGGAGCCTGTCCCGGAAGCAACGGGCACGAGGCAGGGAACAATCCTGGACAGGGGACCAGCTCATCACAGGGTTTTCCGTTAATTTACCGAGTAAAATAAAGTTTAAATAAATGACAGAAATGCTCTAACAGTACACGTAAGTTAGTGGTTTATTTATTGTTAGTTAATGTAATGTTGCACTGCTTTATTTGGTTAATTGTCCAGTCTGTGAAGAAGGCATTCAAGTAATTATTGCATTGTAGTATGACTTATTTCCTGGCGCATACAATTTATATTAGGTCAGCGTTCACGGTTCGACTTCTTATATTCAGATCGACTTCTAGGTCAAATTTGTTTGTTCGACTTTCAAGAAATTTGAGTTCTAGTGAGTTTAAGAACCAACATACCACTGTAGACAATGATTGTTTTTGTTTTCAGCAGCAATTCATCTGGAAACCAACAAGAGCATCTAGGGCACGTAGTGTCCTGCCAAATGTTTATCCCTGGCTCATTGACATTCTTCCGACATGCTTCCAGCACAATTTTGAACATAATTATCAATCTTATTCATGAGAGGGGACAAGGACTGAATGACTTCAAGCAGGACAAAGAAGTGAAGTTCAGTAAACCCAATACGTCCAGATACAGGAATGGTAGCTTCTCACCCCCCAGCTCCCTGTTCAGGTTGGCCAGCCTCTGCTGATGTGTTTAGGCCCTTGCTTCAGGGCCCAATGCTAGACCACCTCAGGGAACAGTGTGTTTTTTTCTTGGAAGGTAGATGGGTGGCCTTCATACCACATGCCATTTTAAGCATTATGTAGGCAGTCCCATATCTGCTGCAGCATACTTTTCTGTTCACTGAACAGATGTCATATTAGTCTCTTGTTATGTGTGGAATATGCCTGCTCTGGTAAAGCTTACACTTGTACCTCGGACTTCATTGGAAGGTTGACATAGCTGCATTTATGCCTATTCATCTCCTTGACAGCCATAGGATTGAAAAGTAGCCTACTATTTGCCTTGTTTGTATGTCGCTATGGACAAAAGCGTCTCTTAAATTAAACAAATGTAAAAGTAAGTCCTGTTGACCTTGCATTCTGGGAAATGATGCCCAGTTCCATTTGAAAATTGAGTGGTATATTTGCCAGTCCCATATATTTGGTATACCGTATACCAAATATATGGGACTCGGGTGATCTGGGTTTTTGAGGATTACTGGGGATCATTTTCAAATACTTTCTCCTCCTCTCTGTATGCTTGCTGTTGCATGCCCTCCTCACTAATGGTCTGTTTTTCGCAGAGGGGCTTAATGCCTCATCAACATGGAGAGACTGGAGCACACCAGAACTTCACAGGACCCGCAGGGATCAGCAGCTGAGCCCTGGGTCGGGCCAGATCAGAACAGCCCAGGAGGTCAACGGTGGGAGCTTGACCATCGATACGCTCCCTGATAACATGACCCACATTGTGGTGAGTGGCACAGGAGGTAGTGGCGGGAGCTAGCATATGTGTGTATGTGTGTGTGTACATATGTATGTGTGGGAGGAACAGGCATGCATATGTGGCTATGTACGTACATCTGCCTGTACTGTATGTGAGTGTGTGTGTGTATACATAATTGTGGGAGGAGCAAGTGTATGTGTTTGTGTGTCTGTATATAAATATGTATGGGAGGCCCAAGTATGCATATATGGGAAGAGCAGGCATTCATATGTGTGAGAGAATCAGGCTTGCATGTGCATGCATGTGTGTGTATATATGTATTTGCAAGAGGAGCAGGCATGTGGGAGCAGCAGGTGTACTTATTCATTTATGTGTAAATACGTATGTGGGTGGAGCAGGTTTGCGTGTGTCTGTGTGTATGTAGATGTGTGTGGGAAGAGCAGATGTGTGTGTGTAAATATGGAGCAACCATGCATATATGTGGGAGGAGAAAGAGTGCGTGTTCGTGTGTATGTACACATTTGTGGGAGGAGCAAGCGAACGGGTATACCTCATCCTACAGGATGGAAAAAAAACTCCTAATACACTCTCACTTCACTTTGCTCCCCTACTTATTGACCAATATCTATCTGGGACCCTATGTGTGTGTGTGTGTGTGTGTGTGTGTGTGAGTGTGTATACCTTACCTTATGGGGACACAATGTCCCTGCAAAGTGATGAATACCTGTTTCCTGGTCCCCATAAGTGAAAACTCAATTTAATAAAAATCTGTGACTGCAATGAAAATACTAAAAATGCAAAAACTTTGCTTGGTTAATTATGGTTATAGTTAGGACTGCGTCGGGGTTAAGGTTGTTATAGTTACTGTTAGAAATTTTAATATAAAAATGAATGAGCGGTCCCCATAAATATTTGTTTACCTGACATGTGTGTGTGCGTGTAAATATGTTTGTATGGGAGGAACAGCCATGCATGTGTTGGGGGAGCAGGCATGTGTATATGTGCGTGTGTGTGTAAATATTTAAGTATGGTAAGAGCAGATATGCATATCTGTGGGAGAAGCAGACGTGTGTACATGTGTGAGTATATATGTATTTGTGGGAGGAGTATGCATGCATATATGGGGAGGGACAGGCATTTGTGTGCTTGTGCTTAAATCTGTATGTGTGGAAGGGGCAAGCATGTGTGCGTGTAACAGCAAGTGTATATGTAAACACGTATATGTGGGTGGAGCAGGCTTACGTGTGCATGTATATATGTATGTATGCGTGGGACGAGCAGGCTTGCATATGACTGTGTATGTATGTAAGTTTGGAAGATGCAGGTGTGTTCGTGTGTGTAAATATGTATGTATGGGAAGACCTGGCATGCGAGTGTAAGGAGCAGCTATATCAGTTCATGTATTTATGTATGTGCGGGAGGAGCAGGCTTGTGTGTGCATGTGTGTATGTACATACTGTATGTGTGGGAGGAGTAGGCACGTGCATGTGTGTATGTGTTGTGGAACGGACCAGGGAAGCAGGAGCAGGGAGATGAAGAATCGGTGTAAAAAATAGATTTATTCAGGATACAATGAAGGAACAATGGTAGCATACAATGACACAACGTTAATGACCAGACTGGGGAAACATACCTCAGCGCAGACACGGGACTAATGACAGCAACTTGAAACAGCTGATCACACTGGTATTCTAAACGAGGTAGTGAGGGGGCATGGCACACGGGAGGATCTGACAAACGGGGCATGCCACTATATATGTATGTGCTACAGGAGCAGGTTTGCTTGTAGTGTTTATGCATGAATGTGTATGTGTGGGTGGAGCAGGTGCGTGTGTGTTTATATATGTATGTATGGGAGGAGCAACCATGCATATCTGTGGGAGGAGCAAGATTGAATGTTCATGTGTATATGTACATATGTGTGGGAGGACCGGGTGTGTGTGTTTGCATGTGTATGTGCGTAAAATGTATGTATGGGAAGAACAGGCGTGTGTGTGTGTGTGCGCACATGGCTGAAATACAGATCTCAGAAATGGAGTAGCATGTTCTGACGAATATCAACACCAAGTCTTTGGGGTGATTCATTATAAGTGCACCCCTCGCCCCAACCCCCCCCCAAGCAGAACTCTTCTCATGATTCTTGTCATGATCATTTCCCAGAAGACTCACCTTGCTGCAATCCATTCAGCAGCTGCTAAAAGTGACAGCTATTTCCTGCATTAACATCCCTTTATAAGCCCTCTAATCGTGTATGGTTCAGTAACTTGCATCCCGATTAAGACTCACAAACCATTTGTGATTGGTTCAGCTTGACACATTAAATAGAGCCTTTTTCTTCCATATGTAGCTAACTTTTGACTTTCTTTCTATGCCTTTTGACTGTGCAAACATAAAATGAAGGTTGCAGTGAGGCAGTACTGAGATTTATTTTTTGCACTGAATGTTCTATCTGGGAAGTACTAGCTATGTGTCAAGGCAGACAGAAGGCAACTCCTCTTTTTAAAATTACTTTTAGAGACTCTATGTTTCTTGGGCTCACTGATGACATGCATTGTAATAGGATACTCGTTTGGAACTTCATTGATCTGCTGGTTTCATCTGAACCCCACGGAATACATCAATCTGCGAATAGGATAGTGATTTGTGTCTGGGGAATATGTTTTCACTGGAATTAGGCTGGGCCATCCATCACACAGTCTTGCTGCCCTGAGGTGAGATCATGGAGATGGTGTGAATTTGAGGCAGGATCAATTTACTGCACTACACTATTAATCTTAAAATTTATGCAGTCAAAAACCTGAATTTACAATTCCATATAGGAAAATCAACCCCCACTTGCAAATTTGGCAGTGTCAATCTAACAGAAAATGTTTACTTAATACCTATAGGATAATATACATTACAGTCAGCATTTTGCCCCCACCATGAGTCCTGAGGGTTAGCTGCCTTTCACTGACTAACACCCACTGTGCGTCCATAACACACTACATGGTTGTCTCCCTCCTTGCAGACATTGTTGTCATTACCTTGCTGCACATTGAGCACAAGGCAGAAAAGTGGGGCCAGAATTACTGGGACACTCTGGAATTTGCTGGCGAAGTCTCATAGTAAACTCCTAGAAGGGGGAGTAATGGAGTTCAAGCAGCAAGGACCAGTGAAATCTGTAGGAATTTCTTGCCCCTCCCTGCTTCAGAGTTGCTGTGGCCGTGACTGATCTGGTTAGAATGAGGTTGCTACCACTGTTCCTCTGTTCTGAAATACAGAACCCTGCATTTGTCAGCCATATGAATAAGTAACCAGTTTTTTGACAAGCCAGCAGAGAGCATACACATAAAAAATAAGAAGCATAACGGTTATGGCATTTTTCCACTGCCACAAAGAACTGTACCCGTACAATACTGCTAGCTGACAGTTTTCCTTTTTAAATTATGCAAGCCATACCCGAGCCATATATGCTGACATGGCCCGGCTTACTAGCTGACTAAATCAAGTTGTTTGCATCACCACCACCTGATTGGTCAAAATATAGGGAGATACCGATATTCTGTGTCGATATTCATGGCTTACCTAAAGGGAATAAAATGCATATTCTATATATTATTCATTATTAGTCTTATTGCACATTGTGATGTATTGATGCATTACAGATAACTCGGAACTTTGAACCACCTACTTAAAATGTGCAACAGCTGAATGGATGGGTTTATAAAGCAAATTTACACAAGCAAATGCTAAATCCAGTATCATTTGATGCTTACATAAGATTCTCACAGACTACTTAGAAGAAAATAACTACATAGTAAATCATGATGTACACTGTGTGAACAGTAAATAAACTTCTCTTTGGTTTTACACCACTGTCGCTCCCCAAACCCTGCAATGCCTTTACCGAGCAAACCCTCCTGCACTGGAAAACCAATGCAAGCTGGAACTGCATTCTAACTATCCTCTCTTACCAGTAAAACTCAGGTATGGTCAGTTCCTATATGCCAGCAGAATATATATTGATAAGATCTGGCTTCCCCACTAGCGGCATTGTGCTAATGAATTTAGGTAGGCATGTGCCAAACCCAATAATATTTTTAATGTAACCTATAAATTAATTATTTAGTCAATGTGTCTGCATTGCCTGTGAATAACACGTTGATAATCATGCAGCAAATTTGTAGTCAGGATAATTGGGCCAATGAGTAAGCTTCCGCTGTCAAATCACATCTCTTAATCCCCTCCCCCTCCCCTCACCAATCCCATCTACTGATAACTCTACCATCAACAATGAGTTCATCACAATATTTATGACTTACATCTCAGTGGCAGTAAACACAGTTAGTTGGACTTGTTTGAATGTATAATAGTTACATAAAATTTCAAGAACATTAATGTATGTGTACTTTTTATGTCGTGTGTGGTTTTGAAAACATTTGGTTTGCACAACTCCTCTGTCCCTCCACAGTCCAAAAATGTTGAGGTTAATTGAAGATTATGATTATTTCCTGTAGGTGAGAATGTATGAACTGTCAGTGAGCCCTGCAATGGATTGGTGCGCCAATGGTTGTTCCCTGCGTTGCACCCCTTACTTCTGGAATAAGTCAGTTTTTCTATATGCCGGGCTGTAAATCAAGCTCAGCCAGTTGCCTCAGGTGTGTCATTTAGATGAACAGCGTGCAAAAAAAAAAACTGCATCAGTTGGCATTAGCAAAAATTCTTAAGTTACCCCGATGATATTAGAACTGTTTTGATCCTCCCCAGCACTCAGTTATTATTGGATAAGTGTATTGGTTTCACGTAGTGTAAATGCTACATTCTCATGGTTAGTTACTTGTATTGTTGGATTGGGTGAATTGTAATTGATATTGTATTTCTGATGACAAAAAACACAACAACAACAATAATAATAATAATAAGTACATGAACATTGTGTTTGCCCTGCAATGTATTGTTCCCTATCTTGTGCCCTTAGCTTCCGCAAGAGGCTCCAGACTGCAGTGACCCTAACTAGGAAATGAGTGTATAGAAAATCGATGGATAGATGATAATAATAATTATTATTATTACAATTATAATAATAATAATAACAACAAACAGATTAGTGTGTGAGTGTGCCCTGTGATGGGTTCATCCTGGGTTGGTCTCTGCCATGTACACATACCCTCCAGGATACGCTCTGGACCCCGCGCAACCCTGAATAGAACAGGTGGTTTCCGAAAGTGGATGCATTGATAACAGTATACACTCATCTGTATGTTCTTCCAGTGTTTCCACTGGCTTCTTCCCAGTACTTTACATAGTTGTTTATCTAGAACTGCCATCCCACTGAGAGGGTCCCCTGGCCAGTGCCATGCGCTTGCTCAGATAGGCTCTAGGTTGATGTCTACACTACACTGTATTTGGATCAGACAGCCTCAACTCTGTGTGACCTTCTAACTCCTAATACGCTCTGTCTTTACTTGCCTTTGCTTCCCTCCTTATTGACCAATATTTATCTGGGACCCTGTGTGTATGTTTGTGTGTGTGTGTGTGTGTGTGTGTGAGTGAGCGGATATACCTTACCTTATGGGGACACAATGTCCCCACAATGTGATGAATACCCATTTCTTGGTACCCATGAGGGAAAACTCAGTTTAATAAAAATCTGTTACAGCAATGAAAAAACTAAAAATGCAAATACTCTTGTATTTTGCTTGGTTACTTATCGTTAAGGTTAGGGCTGGGTAGGGGTTAAGGTTTTCATAGTTAGCGTTATAATTTTTTTCATAGAAAGATATGTTTACCCAACATGCGTGTGTGTGTTTGTGTGTGAGTACAAGGGCATATGTACCACACTTGGGCAGCATCTTTATTATTTCCAACAAAATAAGTGAATTTATCTTTCCAGGCTTTGTAAATTGAACACTGTCCTCCATCCAGCTTATGCTGCTGTTTGGAGTGGGGGGTGGGAGGAGTATTTCTGTTCGTGTATGTCCAGAGGTTTCTAAATGAGCCATCGAGTGTGGGTAGGTGGCATGGGGCTAGGTGGAGGCAGGCAAGGCCTTCAGAATGGCTCCCCCTACCCAAGGCCTGGAGATTCCCTTGAATAGGGGTGGACGGGATCTGGGTCATCGGTGCCACGTGGCACAGCACTGCAGCGAGGTCGGACGCATTTAGCTGCTCCACTTTCCTGTCACCTGCTCCCCCCAGCAGCGCCCCCCATGGTCATTGCTCACTGTCACCTTGAAGCTAAGTGAATGCAGCCCAGAGAATTCTACTTTCCTTTAGGTTCACACCCAAGTAAGTCAAATAGACACTCGGAAGCCCTAATCTCAAAATACCTGTGTCCTGTTTGATAATAATAGCGCACTTCCTGATCAGTCGGTATCTATCTGTCAGCATGGGTACAGCTCTGAGTGGTTCATCTTCTACCCATCAGTGTGACATCAATGAATTCTATGCAGATATTAATACATGTCACTTCACAAAACATTAGCCTGCTGTTCATTGATTTTCATCAAATGCCACTGTTTGCATCAAAAACAAGCATTTTACAAGCAATTACTGTACATATAGTATATTGTAGCACAAAGCATCCTGTTTACTAATACTGCACCTTGACTCATATTTAAAACATTTATTGGAGCTGACAGACTCTCCTTCCTTCATATGGTGGGATGGTCTGTGTCAGACATAAATTTTATTCAGATACAATGTTTGCATGTAAATATTTATCAAAGGAAAGTACTGTATGTTGCCTGCAGTTTAGGATGAGCACTATGGCTAGAACGTATTCTGCCATTTAAGAGTCTATATCAGGGGCTGCTACTGTATGTATGCAGGTTTTTGCTGCAACTACCTAATTAGATTACACCTGGGTTTGAACAGCTGACCTATAGGTTATCCCAAAATCCCCTGGTCTACATCGAAACTAAAGTCGTTTTACCATCTAAGATTATGCACCTCCCCCTCTGATGCCAGCAGATGACTGCATTTGTACTTGTTGGGCAGGGTGAGAAGGGGGCATGGCCCCGGCCTGTTCACAGAGAGAGTTTGCTGATTGGCTTTGCTCGTTGATTGGATCCATGTTCTCTACAAAGTGAGTAAGCTGTCACATTCTACTTTGTCTCACCCACAATAACCAAGATACTAGTTTGACGCCTGTACCAGAGCTTGTACCCTTGTCCCCGGAGGTCTGCCCTTCCCCAGCATTGAGTGCCTTTATTTCCTTTGTCCTCATATGTGATGAGGGTTCCATTTGAAAAATTTCTGGTTGGGTAGCATTATCCCAAACCCAACTATGTCCTTGTCTAACCCTGAAAGGGAGTGTTTTTTGTTAATTTATCAGTCTCTCATGGCCAAGTTCCTCTTGTTGTCCCAGCTCAAGACATTCCACAGTGTGCGTTACATTATACTGAAGTGGTGACTTTAATAAAAAGCATTTTTCACCAGTTTATACAGCTACCTCTCAGGGGAACTGTAGCAAGGAACATAACCCAGTACCTTTAAGAGTAGGAGGGACTTAAACTTAATTGACTGTTTCCAACTCCTGCAGGAGGACGCCCATAGGTACTACACCTGGCAGGGCTTTGGCCCGGGAGAGATCCAGATAGA
Source organism: Pollimyrus isidori (assembly GCA_019775955.2). Classification (NCBI taxonomy): domain Eukaryota; kingdom Metazoa; phylum Chordata; class Actinopteri; order Osteoglossiformes; family Mormyridae; genus Pollimyrus; species Pollimyrus isidori. Next base: position 515,695 of record JABFDZ020000098.1, read on the forward strand.
GGAGCTGTGGGTGGACCTGGGAGCCCTGCAGCACAACCAAGCAAGAGTGCATGGCATCCTTTCCAACAGGCACCGACAGGCTGCTGTGAGTGAGGCACAGACACACACCTTGACACTGACACATGGCATCCTGTATAACAGGCACTGGCAAGCTGCAGTGAGAGAGGCACAGACACAAACACACGGCATCTTATCCAACAGGCACCGACAGGCTGTGGTCACTGAGGCACAGACACATACACTGACACTGACACACAGTATCCTGTCTAAGAGGCACTGGCAGGCTGCTGTGACTGAGGCACTGACATATACACACACTGACACATTGGGATCCTGTCTAACAGGCACTGGCAGGCTACGGTGAGTGACACACAAACAAACATTGACACACAGCATCCTGTTCAACAGGCACAGACCAGTGAGAGAAAAAAAAAATTGTATTAGTCCCCTTATTTCTATTTAAAGGCTCTGCCGTTTGCCACAGTTGTAAATAAGAAACTTGTTCTTAATCTGTTTCGCCTGGTTAAATATAGGTAAAAAAAAAGAAGCACAGCAGTGAGAGAAGCACAGACACACACTGACACTGACACACAGCATCCTGTCCAGCAGGACCCCATCACTGCAGTTAGTAAGGCAGACACACACGCTGACACTGACACATGGCATTCTGTCCAACATGCATTGGTAGGCTGTGGTGGGTAAGTCACAGACACACACTGACACGTAGCAACTTGTCCAATAGGCACCAGCAGGCTGTGGTGAATGAGGCACCGACACACATACTGACACTGAAGCACGGTATCCCATTCAACAGGTACTGGCAGGCTGCAGTGACTGAGGCACAATACACATACTGACACTGAAACACAGCATCCTGTCCAACAGGCACATACAAGCTGCAGTAAAGCATAAACACACACACACTGCTCCTGACACGTCGTCCTGTCCAACAGGCACCAGCAGGATGCGATACTCGAGGCACAGACACACACTGTCGCTGACACACAGCATCCTGTCCAACAGACACAGGCAGGAGGCAGTGACTAAGACATAGACACAGAATGACACGTGGTATTCTATCCAACAGGCACCAAAAACATACAATGAGAGAAGCACAGACACACATTGACACTGACACACGGCATCCTGTCTAACAAACACCAGCATGCTGTAGTGAGTGAGAAACAGACACAAATGCCTAAGACTGACACATAGCATCCTGTCCAGCATGCTCCAGTAGTCTGCTGTGAACCACAGACACTGAGACATGGCATTGTGTCCAAAAGGCACTCGCAGGCTACAGTGAGTGCAGCACAGACACACACTGACACTGGCACACGGCATCCTGTCCAACAGGAACCAGCAGGCTGCGGTGAGGGAGGCATAGACACACACTGACAGTGACACACGGCATCTTGTCCAACAGGTACTGGCAGGCTGTGGTAAGTGCTGCACAGACACACACTGGCACTGGCACATGACATCCTGTCCAACAGGAACCAGCACTCTGTGGTGAGGGAAGCGTAGACACACATCCTGAGACTGACACTGGCACAGGGTATCCGATAGCATGTGTTTGTGTTGTCTCTACAACATCATAATTAACTACAACAAACATGTTGTTGTTTTTATGATAAAAGGTTTCCTGTCCTGCTGCTCATTGATCACACATATAAGTTTAAACGAGAAAAATTTGTTTAGCTAGCTATTAACTAATTCTAACTTTGGCCTGTTTGTTTGCTAGTTGTATTTTTTTCCTACATTAGCTAGCTCATTTACAGAGAAAAGCAAACCTTAGCTTCTAACACATACAGTGGGATTCCCCATACCATGTTTTAGTAACCATGATTTCAGTTACACTACCACATGGAAAACAGTTTGTCCTGCATTTTCCATACTATGTGTGTTCCGTGTAAATACAGTCAGGTCCATAAATATTGGGACATCGAAACACTTCTAACATTTTTGGCTCCATAGACTACCACAATTGATTTCAAATGAAACAAACAAGATGTGCTTTTATTGGAGGGTATTTACATCCAAATCAGGTGAATGGTGTGGGTACAGTACTATAACAATTTGCATATGTGCCTCCCACTTGTTAAGAGACCAAAAGTAAAGGGACAATTGGCTTCTCAGCTGTTCCGTGGCCAGGTGTGTGTTATTGCCTCATTTTCCCAATTACAATGAGCAGATAAAAGGTCCAGAGTTAATTTCAAGTGTGCTGTTTGTATTTGGAATCTGTTGCTGTCATCTGTCAAGATGAGATCCAAAGAGCTGTCGCTATCAGTGAAGCAAGCCATCATTAGGCTGAAAAACAAAACAAAGCCATCAGAGAGATAGCAAAAACATTAGGCATGGCCAAAACAACTGTTTCAAACATTCTTAAAAAGAAGGAATGCACCGGTGAGCTCAGCAACACCAAAAGACCCGGAAGACCATGGAAAACAACTGTGGTGGATGACGGAAGAATTCTTTCCCTGGTGAAAAAAACACCCTTCACAACAGTTGGCCAGATGAAGAACACTCTCCAGGAGGTAGGTGTATGTGTGTCAAAGTCAACAATCAAGAGAAGACTTCACAAGAGTGAGTACAGAGGGTTCACCACAAGATGTACAGTAAACCATTGGTGAGCCTCAAAAGCAGGAAAGCCAGATTAGTGTTTCCCAAACAACATCTAAAAAAGCCTTCACAGTTCTGGAACAACATCTTATGGACAGATGACAGCAAGAAGAACTTGTACCAGAGTGATGGAAAGAGAAGACTATGGAGATGGAAAGGAACTGCTCATGATCGTGAGCATACCACCTCATCAGTGAAACATGGTGGTGGTAGTGTCATGCCGTGGGCATGTTTGGCTGCCAGTGGAACTGGTACTCTTGTATTTATTGATGATGTGACTGCTGACAAAAGCATCACGATGAATTCTGAAGTGTTTCGGGCAATATTATCTGCTCATATTCAGCCAAATGCTTCAGAACTCATTGGATGGCGCTTCACAGTGCAGATCGACAATGACCCAAAGCATACTGCAAAAGCAACCAAAGAGTTTTTGAAGGGAAAGAAGTGGACTGTTATGCAATAGCCAAGTCAATCACCTGACCTGAATCCGATGACCATGTATTTCACTTGCTGAAGACAAAACTAAAGGGAAAACGGCTCAAGAACAAGCAGGAACTGAAGACGGTTGCAGTAGAGGCCTGGCAGAGCATCACCAGGGATGAAACCCAGTGTCTGGTGATGTCTACGCATTCCAGACTTCAGGCTGTAATTGACTGCAAAGGATTTGCAACCAAGTATTAAAAAGTGAAAGTTTGATTTATGATTCTTATTCTGTCCCATTACTTTTGGTCCCTTAACAAGTGGGAGGCACATATGCAAACTGTTGTAATTCCTACACCGTTCACCTGATTTGGATGTAAATACCCTCAAATAAAAGCTGGTAGTCTGCAGTTAAAGCACATCTTGTTCATTTCGTTGGACATCCATTGTGGTGGTGTATAGAGCCAAAAATGTTAGAATTGTGTCGCTGTCTCAATATTTATGGACCTGACTGTATAACATGCATACAGCAGTAACTAAAATACTGAAGGCTGATCCTAAAATTTTAATTTATCATTTTCTTTTTTAAGTGTGATAGTATATAACTCCTTATGTCTTGCCAAATGCTAAATATGGTCTTTTGTAGCACATTTTACACAAATTATTGGATACTGAACTCATAAATACCACAACAAAAAGAAAATACCTGGGTGATATTTGGAAACTTATGGGATATATGTGCATAACAAAAGCTATTAATTACAGGGGCACCAACCTGATATTCAGATCAGTATCTTCACTGATCCATACTGATTTAGATTTGGTATAATCCATATCTGACTTATTCACAAGTTATATGTACTTATTTAGTTTTTGGAAGTCTGTAAAAAGGTAGCTTGTATGTGTGAGACGACATGAATAATATAAAAATAGCAATGTATTATTTGATAGGTGCTAGATTGGGCTGTTTTGTGCACTCGCTACAGGTGGGCTGCTATCACAACGAAGTGATACTGTTGCCAGTGGGAGATAAATTGTGGGAGATTTGTGTATACAAGAAATGCCTAAAGTATGATGTACAAATGAGGAAGATCAGTTGTAGCCTAATGAAAGTTTTTTGGGAAACTTTTTTCCATTTGTATTTCATACAAACACACACACACACACAGTGCCTTGCAAAAGTATTCACCCCCCATGGCATTTTTCATGTTTTGTTGCCCCACAACCTGGATTTAAAATGTTTCTTAATCTTTTTTTATGTGATGATTCTGCACAAAATAATCTCAGTTGGAGAAGTAATATGAAAAAAATATATGAAAAAGATTAAAAGGAAATTAAAAAGTTAAGCAAGGCACTGTATGTGTGTGTGTGAATATATATATATATATACACACACATACTTATATGCACATATACATATATATATTCAATTTTTGTGTTTCATTCAAACATATTGCCACAGGTATATGAAATCAAGCACCTACCCATGCAGGCAGGTTTACAAACATTTGTGGAATGTTTGGTCATTCTTAAGAGCTCAGTGAATTCAAGCATAGCGTCTTTGCAATAGGTCTGTTCCTAAAATTTCTTCCCTGCTAGATATTCCACAGTAAAATGCAACTGGTATTATTTTAAAGTAGAAGTGTTTAGGAACAACAGAAACTTATCCACAAAGTGGCAGACTACTGTACATAAAATAACGGAGCCCGGTTGCAGAGTGCTGAGGCACATAGTGTGTAAAAGTCACCAATGCTCTGTTTGCTCATTAACTGTAGAGTTCTAAACTTTCTCTCACTTTAACCCTACCACAACAACTATGGAACTTCCTGGAATAGTGGAATGGGCTTTCATTGCTGAGCAGCTGCATGCAAGCCTCACATCACCAAGCACAATGCCAGCCGTCGGATGCACTGGTGTAAGGGTGTAGTCACACTAGACAGTTTGAACCGTGCCCTAGTGCGTTTGACCACAAAAGTGCGGTTCGTTTGACTAGTGTGAGTGCTCCAAACTGTGCCCGGGCGCGGTTCATTTAGCCGTCCCTGGCCCAAAACAAACACAAACAAAAACTCTCAAGCATTCTCAAGCTTTCAAATACACTACACTACAAGGGTTATAAAACTCAAATATCCTGAGAACACAACATTTTGAATATCAGTTGATATGTTCTCCTTGTTGCTTTCTTCCCCAGAGAGTGGCGCTGTCCTTCGATTTCCCCTTCTATGGCCATTCACTGAGGCAAATCACCATAGCAACAGGAGGTACTGTAATTTTGCCCCATACACTCATGTCCCTATTGTTAGAAATGTTACTTAAAGTACAGTGTGTCAAACTGCAGTTGGGCCACCTATTTTAGGCAAGCAGAAGAACTGTGAGTAACTACAGAGTAAAAAACAGAGTGTTTTTGTAAGACACACAGTCTTATTTTATTTATTTATTGATGAATGTTTCAAGGAGAATACTTAATGCATTGACCTTTCCTCACAAGAGGAAAGCAGTGAATGTAACATTTAAACACCTAGGGCCGGTTGCACAGATCACCTTAAGTTTTCCCCTTAAGTGTGACACTTAACGTATAATTTCTCCTTAGCTTAGGGATTTATTTAAGGGTGTTTCACAGAATCCCTTAAAAAGTTTCCTTAGTTAAGGAAAAATAGAGATAAGAGATTTACAGCATTGAATTTTTTGGCAGTAAAATTGCCGTTTCCATGGAGACCATTTCTTTGCTTGCACATATTTCTGTTTGTGATAATTGTTGACACCTCCAGTGTTCATTTTATTGATGAATATATGAATTGACGAAGGGTTTTTTTGTCAGCGATAACTGAAAGACATGACTAAAGTGTGTGATGATAAAAATGATGAAATTAAACATATTATTCAGCTGATAAACATAAATAAAAAATCTGATAAAAAATGTAGACTGTTGCCCAAGGTGTATTGTGTTAACTGAGAGTATGTACTTTTTGCTCAAAGAAGAACTAGCCTACTGAGTGGGGCATATAGCAATGAGCTTTGCTGGATTGTTGACAACAACCAATGCTAACTTGTAAGATACGTGGAAATGTGGGGAAAAGAGATAAAAGTAGTGGAACAAACATTGAGCAAGTGGAATTATTTTTGTACCTCAGATATTATATTACAGTATATGCATTTTATGAATACATTTTTGAATTCTTTTTCAAATTTCTGCATTTGAAAATCCAATTGATAACCAACATATTTCTTTCTGTCTTTTTGCCAGCTCTTGTTAGCAGAATAACGGTTTTTTGTTCTGTGGAAAACTAAAGACCGATTTGCTGGCCAGGTTTAATCATGAATTATAAGCATGTTGCAGCGTGTATCAAAAGTCAAATTATAACTCAATTATAACTTGCTACCAGTCAAATCTATAATGTAAAAATCAGTTGCTGGTCATTAACCGTATCCACTGGGTTCTCCCAGTCATGAAACTCTCTTCTCTTTATGCATTCATTTTCTTTATTTATCACCATTAACTCTGCCGTGTTAGGGTTAAGGTACAGTCAGAGTTTTTTATGCTTTATGATGGCTGTGACCTTTTGCCCCCCCCTCCCCTTCAGGGTTCATCTTCACAGGGGAGGTCACGCATCGCATGCTGACAGCCACTCAGTACATTGCACCCCTCATGGCCAACTTCGACCCCAGTTTTTCCAAGAACTCCACTGTGCAGTACTTGGACAACGGTGAGGCCCTGTCGGAGAAGGGGGGAATCGGGCCTCCATGGTGACACTCAATTTCTCTGAGATTTTCACCTGCCCCCCCAAATGACCCTTGTAGGTGAGATGTTTGTGGTGCAGTGGGACAGGGTGCGGCTCCAAGGGCGGGAGGCAGAGGGTGCCTTCACCTTCCAGGTTGTTCTGCGACGCACCGGGACAATTGTCTTCAACTATAGAGACGTGAGTCTGGGCCCCCAGCATTCTGCACTCCAAATTTCCCACCATTCACAAAAAAACACACGCACACACAAACATACATACACACAAGTTTGTATTCATATCTCTGTCGGGACAGTCCATTCATTTTTATGGGACTATAATCCCAACAATAACAACTCTAACCCCATTTTTAGTTTTTGGATTACAGATTTTTATACAATTCAGTTCCCCCTTGTGGGGACCAAAACATTTCTTGTTCTCACAATGCAATATATGCATAACAAACACACACAGCAGTAGTGGTGGCCAATATAATGGTAATTTAAAGTGACTGCTTGCAATTGTATCTATGACTATGGCATCACATTAAAGTCAAAACTCACACCGGTATATCTTAAGAGGAGGAACAGGTTCCAAAAAAAGTTCTATTTTGGTTATGTGGAAACAGTTTGCATTTCTGATATCCATTGATAATTAACATTACTACAAAAAAATCACACAGTGGATTGTGATTCTAACCAAAAATACGATATGTATGATATGCCATATTGGTGATATTGCCAACCCCTAAACAGCAGTATCCTTATTAGTGAAAATGCTTGCCTCTTCTCGCTCTCTGGTGATGTCACCTCCAGCCCTAATGCCGGTGACAGTGAGTTACAGCAATGATGTCACACTTGTCCTTTCACTCACAGTGCCTTGTATTCATCATGAGAAACTGCTGTAAGCCTCTGTCATTTCCTGTTTTTGTCGCCTTTGCCTCTGGAACATACTGTTTTTCTCCATCCATGTGTTTTCTTCATTCTTTGCATCATGCACACAGGTTCCGTTACCTGTAGTGGAGATTAACTCAACGGAACACCCTGTCAAGGTGGGCTTATCAGATGCTTTCATGGCTCTCCTCAATTCTCCCCGAACCCCAGGTGAGACACTGGGTGGGATCCCAAAGCCACCAATTAAATGATGGCCATGGAGTTTCTTCACACTCATGCTCTTTACCCGCAGAATCACGCCGCCGGACAATCTATGAGTATCACAGGGTGGAGGTGGACACCACCAAGATCACCAACCACTCCGCCTTTGAATTCTCCCCCCTTCCCAGTGAGTAGTGCCCTTTACTTCAGTGTTTAATGTGGATACTGTACTGTGGGCCCTTCACCATTCCTGGCATTCTCAGCATGCTTGTCATAGGAGAGCCCCTTTCAGAAGACAATGACCAAGGACCCGCACTAATGTATGGCACACATCTTGCTTTGTCCCTTTCTGCCCTAGCCTGTCTCCAGCACAAAAACTGTGAGCTTTGCCTCTCCTCCAGTTTGACCTCCGGTTGTAAATGGTGCAACATCCTCCAGAGGTGAGGGACAGGATGGGGGGGGCACTAAAGGGTGAAAATCTCACCTCTGCAGGTGTGCATGTGAGTGTGTGTGCAAGGAACATCTGTGCATATATAGCTGTGGAAATGATTAAGAGACCACAGCACAATTCTTTGTTTCAAAATTTCCCAAATTTTGGGTGGATGTCAGTGAATAATATACAGTAGTACAGTACCTCAGTTCTCGAACTTAATTCCGCTCCAAATCCTAAAAAGTTTGAGTTCTGATTGAATTTTCCCATAAGAGATATAATGGAAAACCAATTAATTGGTTCCTGGCCCCCCAAAATCACACATAAATATATTTGTTTTTTAGCATTTAAACACAAAATTAACAGGATAAAACAAGAAGAGCATTTTTTTCTTAATGGCTTCCAAAACGAATAAGATCTTATCCCAACGTTACCCCTGTCCTGCCCCGATCGTCTGCTCCTTCCGTGTGCCACGCCCCCTCATTAACCTCGTGTGTGATCCCCATGTGATCAGATGTTTCTGGTTGTTGTCATTAGTACTTTGTATTAAGTCCACGTTTCAGTTTGTTTCCCCAGTCCGGTCATTGGGTGTGTTCTACTTGCTTACAGCACTGGCTTAAAGCAACACATTCTGATCCTGATGCAATGCATTACGTTTAGATGCATTGCGACCTCTCACCTGGTTGCACAAACTGGAACGGCCTCTGTGACGACACACCTTTGCTCTTGTATCCCAGGCAGTTCCAATGCATAATCTGCTATTTCTCCCGAATATCACGTAATGCAGAGAGAACCGGTTTTCAGTTAATTTACCAGGTAAAATAAAGTTTAAATAAATGACATAAATTCTCTAATAGTACACGTAAGTTAGTGGTTTATTTATTGTTAGTTACTGTAAAGTTGTGCTGCTTTATTTGGTTAATCGTCCAGTCTGTGAAGAAGGCATTCAAGTAAGAATTGCATTGTAGTATGACTCATTTCCTGGTGCATACAATTTATATTAGGTCAGCGTTCATGGTTCGACTGATATTCAGATTGAGTTCTAGGTCAAACTGGTTTGTTCGACTTTCAAGAAACTGGAGTTCTAGTGAGTTTGAGAACTGAGGTATCACTGTATATAGTTTTTGAAAACTGCACCCTGGTTCTTCTCTGTTTCTCATTAATGAAGGGCTTGTTCCTTGCTTTATGGGACTTCAGTCCTGGTTCTAGGAGCCTGATATGAACTGTCATAGCAGTTCACTTCACATCTGTGCTTACTGTTTCCCATTCCTCCTGAAGGTAACTTTGTGTCATCCTATGATTCATGAGAAGTTAATAGCCTGGCATTAGATGATTACTTCTGCCCTTTACCTGGCTGGTTTCTGGTCATTCCCACTGTCTTGTGCTTCACCTTAGTCTTGTGTACCGCTGTCTTAGAAATTTTGAACCTGGAAGCAATCTGCTGCTCAGTGTAGCCTTCTGCCAGCAGAACCACAATTAAACCAGGTTTTAAAAATGCATATTTGCTTAAAAATGCAGAGTAGTCTCTTAATTTTTCCCATGGCTGTATGTAGATGTTTGCTTCACGGGAACTGGGAGGGTTGTGGGCCAAAGTGTGTTCTGTCAGAAAGAAGCAGAGAAACAGAAATGGAAACAGCTTGAGGTGAGTAATCCTTCCTCTTTGTCCTATATTAAAATATTCTAGCGGGGGCATGCACACTCCTCTGTTCCGTTGTATTCAGTTCTAAAAGCATCTCATTGTCCTATCAACAGTTTAATGATAGCAGTCTACACATCTCCCCTCTGCGGTTCCAGATCTTGACCACCGGTCATTCTGCTTTTCCTTGTACCCTGCAGATAAACAGGCACACATTGCAATAATATTGACTTTACTACTATTTTATCAAGGGGGTATTCCATGATAGTAGCTAAAAAAAGGCAGACTTTCCCGAAAAAGTCCAACTCAACATACCTCTATCACTTAACTTAGCCTCACGTCCTTCCACGAATGCAGAACTGACATATTTAACACAATACCATAATTTAAAGAATGTATTTATTTTATGAAAAAGTTCAAGTTAAATTAATCAAGGTTCATTCAAGACATACTTGAACTTAGTGTGGGTAGATTTTGAAATATTTTCTATATATTTATTGGTATTTTAGACATGGAGTCCAGAGAAAATATCATTACCGCAACATGACATTACATGAAATATATGGTTTAAAATGTATATTTTCAGTAATTTTTAAAGTCGATTATTAACACTCTTGCTCAGAGGTATATATAACTGAAATAAAGGTAGCTGATTATGAGAAAGATCGCAGTGTGTTTATTGATGCTTCCATGTCCCACTCTCACCAGTGTGGGAAAGCAATAAAAAAGGCCAATAGAATTTTGGGTTATATCTCTAGGTGTGTGGAGTTTAAGTCAAGGGAGGTTATGTTACATTTATATAATTCCTTGGTGAGACCCCACCTAGAATACTGTGTGCAGATCTGGTCATACCTTAAGAAGGACATTGCTGCCTTAGAAAAGGTGCAATGAAGGGCTACAAGTCTGAATGCTGTTCAGGCAAATGGCTATTTCAGAATTAGTTTTAATACTAGAACTCATGCTAAGATAATACTGCATTGCTGTATGTTTTAGATTAAATGAATGTACTGTACTATATCATCTATTACTATACACTACAGTATCAAAATTGATCAGAACATGCACTTCAAAGGGCTATTAATGTGCAGTGTGAAGAAACATCATGAAAGCTTTGAGCTTGATAAATGTACATGTGATTTCAAAATACCTTTTTTTGTTTTTTTTAATCTTTCTTTAACCATTATTATTATTATTATTATTATTATTAATTATTATTATTAGTATTATTATTACATTTGACTATATCTATCAGGATACACTATAAAGTTTTA
>JABFDZ020000098.1:565560-576096 GCA_019775955.2 Pollimyrus isidori
TTTTAGTTATCTCTGGTTTGTGTGTGTGTGTGTGTGTATATATATATATATATATATATATATATATATATTTCATTGAACTTATTGTTTCTCCGCAGATGGACAATAAGGATTTTCTGTTTTCTAACAGTAGAGGGCGGTAAAAACAATACTAGGAAACCGGAGATTCAACAAGCGACCATTGTTTTTTTTTCATTCATAAGCAAGTTTTAAAACGGTATTTTCTAGCATGTCCTTCTATTAACTATATTCCTAATTACATCTTTCTTAACATCATATGAAATGTGTGTTAAAATATACTTCAAATGAAACTTCAACTTGCGCACCATTACATTAATTATCCTATGTATGATTAATACGCGCTGACAGAGAGCTATACACAGATGTCCGCGCAATGCTCAGGCCTAATGGCAAACGCTATAGGCGTAATCGATACTGAAAATGGGTCGCATTTCCTGACCAAGTAAGAACTGCCACAAAAGAAGTACAACGCAAATCCGCGTTCCCGTGACGATCTCCTCCTCCCTCTCGGCGTCGGGATCGCGCACCAATGGGCTGAGCTCTCGCTGCTCACTTCAGGTTCGCTGACAGCCAGCGGTACATTCATACAGTTCATTTCCAGCACTAGGAGGAGTGCGTCTGCCTTGCAGTTGAGGTTCTTCTTGCTGTGTTCTAAGATAGTTGGACGGTTGTCTTATTTATATATTATATTTTAATCTGCCGTCGTGGACGCAGAACCTGTGAGCATGAATCCCCTGTGTGGCAGGTGTAACAAAGTGGTGTACCCCACGGAAAAAGTGAACTGCCTGGACAAGGTAAGACGCTTATCATGTTTCTAAAGCGTCTTTATGACCCGCCTGCTTTTTCCCCGATGTGCATTTCTGATTTAGCTTGCAACTTCCTGTAGCGAATGCTTGTGAGTCGAGCTTTTTTCTGATTCCGCATCTACCATGCATTTCTGGTGTAGTCTGCCTGGAAGCAGTTCTCGACTCGCATTTGCAAACCTCCTGGTTAGTTATATATATAAAACATCCGTCACATACCGTAAATGGAGAATTCTCTTGCTTATCACTCGCATAAACACTGGTAAAATAAAGTGCAGTAAACTGGTCGGAAGACTCAATGCACGATTTTCTTGTTTCTACGTGGTTTAAGCCGAGCAATGAACTCCCTCCGATGTGAATGCGCGACCAATTGTGCATGTTTTGCGTTCGTTTAACGGTAGTTTCTGATTTGAGCTCGTTTGGCGGTGTATGGCGTGTTAGTGACTGTGTAACACCGGGGCGTCAGCTTTTCAGCCGCATCTGGTGCAGCTCTGCACTCCGAACGATTTGCGAGCCCACGCTGGCATCGTTGGGCTGCTGATAGATCATAGAGGAGTTATGGAGCTGCTTTCTCCCCGTATTCGCCATTGTATATTGGTCTTTCCTGACTCCCTTTTGAATTGTGGAACAGATGTCTCTGCCCTAAAAAAATTTAGCCTGACTTGGTAGGTTACGCATTGACACATTCAGATGGTGCATCCCACCAACAGTTTTTTTTCTTTGTAAAGAGTGGCTGCTGGCTTTAGCTGCCATCGGGGGTCGGATTTTTGCTGTTGTCCCGGGGGCAAAACGAACGAAATTCTTAACGTTTTTCTGCAATCAGAACGTGTCTTTGCCTGACTGCAAGTCTGCTACCTCAAAGCAGCGCTTAGTAACACTGCCCCGTACTCCTCTGAACTACACGTCGGAGGGTTTATTTCACGGGAGGCCCGGGGTGGTCTAAGCTAGCGAAAGTCGAAGATATTTGCTTGCTTATGGCTGTTATACCATATATTGTTTTAGCTGAAATGTAGAGTGTCTACGGCTTGTGCATACTGCCTGTCCTTTAAGTCAAAGCAGTTATGGCCCGGGGAAGTTGTTCCCCGCATATAAACTTTTCCCTTTTATTCACACACACACACACACATATATAATGTATATAATATATACAAATTGGCAGGCACCGTGTATCGTCGAGCTGCTGACCTGTGTTCGCGTCGCTATTTTTACTTTTTTGAGGTTAGCGATGCTGTTCGGTTTTTCTTTTCCGGATGCTGTTTCCTCCTTTACGAAAAAACGAGAAGACGGAAAAGGTGTAGAAATCGTAATGACGCTGACATTTATTAAACGTCTTAAACTGACCTGTAGCTGCCTAACTGATCGTGACCGCAGTAGTTCATTACTCCAGATGACATATGTGCATTAATTACAGCCAAAGGTAGGACATGAAGTACAATGTCGACGATTCGATTTTTATAGTTTTCACATGAAACGGGTGGGATACCAGAGACGTTTTTTGAACACTGTTGTTCGAGTATGTAGTCAGTTTTTGGCACTCACCTGAGTAAAGGAGAACGTGGATACCGAGTGTCCATTCAATTAAATTTCATTGGTTTCCCGAATTTTCAGAACATTACATTGTAAAACGCTTTGAAACAGTTCGTCTGCTAACATCCCAGGAGAATGTGCAAATAACCCATTTTACTTGGCATTGTCCTCTTTTTCTCAGGTCGTGAATGGGTATTGGAAAAGCCCAAGGAGCAGTGTAGCTGTAATGAGGGTGAAAGAACAATCCAGAAGGAATGCCTTAATTGTTGCCAAGAAGGCTAGAGACACTGAGCCTGTATCAGGAAGCTGGATTTTTAGGTTAGCAAGATACCTTAAATCAAAAAGTTAGTCTGAACTAAATGCAAGTGAATGAAGACAGTCCATTTAAACCAAGGTACTTTTAAATCTGACAATCTCGCTTCATGCATGACACAGTCCCCAGGTTGGACTCCTGCCTCCAGCTAAGGCCCTGAGTGCAGGCGACAGTAAGGTTTGAAGTTCCTCGACCTGAAGGTTCAGTGAACTGCACAAAGCACCAGAAATGCCTACACCACAGCTCAGAATGTTGTGATGGTTCCTCTGAGGAGTCTCCATGATTCAACCTTTGTTATACAGACTTATGCGGCTGTTTGTGGACTTTAGTGAAGTTTAAGGCCTGTTTATGATACTTGGCTGAACTGAATTCATTTGTGGTTTATTCACTAGCTTGGCTAAAATTTGGCATCTGTCAGTTAATCAGTCCGCCATATTCTGGTTTTGCTGTATAATCTTGTGAATCAGGCTGTGTGGATCGACGCTGGCCAGTCCATTTTTTTGCCTCAGGAGATTTGGTTCTGGCTTTTGTGTCATGAGCGTTTATATCAGCATTGTGACATTGGTGATTGAGAGTTACTTGGCACTTTCTTTAGGTCATGTCCACTGCCATGTTGCTGTAGAATGTTCGCCCAGTGAGCAGGCTGTGGTTGGTCATTGTGACAGACAATTAGTGTTTTCATCAATGAAATTTTTGACAAAATATCTTCAACAAACCTTTTTGACGTGGGTAAAGGGAACACATTGAAGCTGTGTAGGCATTTTAGCAAGGTAAAGCTAAGTAGCAAACTGAGAACGACAGCTCGTGTTGTCTTCAATCCTGGCGATCTGAACTTTGAAGCTTTCGTTTCTGTGTGACCTAGATGTATGTAAAGGGGTAGTGTTTAAAACATTTGAAGGAGGATTTTTTGGAGCATCGTGCATGGGTCTGGCTTGCTAAGCTATTTACCATCCACGTAGAGGTAGGCTCTGGCTACAGGTCATTTAAATACCTGCTAATTTTGAAATGATGTTCTTGTGGAAAGGATGTTCATGAATGATTCAGAGCATGATGCATTTTGATTGGCATCCCTTATCTTGAGGCTTATTTTTTCTATGAAACAATAGTATCTGAAAATAAATAGCGAAATTAAAACCAATAGTTTGTCATTGAAGGCAAAATAGGTCTAATAGCAAGGATTTATGCTGCTTAATATTTACAACAGTTAGATTTTTCAGAAGCTGCATCTGTCCTGACTTTTTATGTATTCCTGTGCTAGATTCCAGAAACTGCTTCAGTGAAGAAAGTCCTGTGCAAGACGATGGACATTATTTTATTTAAATTTGTGTGTACTTCTAAGTTCAAACATGTTTGGTTGGCAAAATGTTATAAATTTAAATCAGAATGTCTTCCATGTCTGGAGTTAATGTAGAGTATTTGTGAGTCTATCACGTAACAATAATATAATAATAAGAACCTTGTTTTAATTGTGAAATGCATTTGACAAATTTTGTTTTTGTCTATTCAACTTGGTACTTGTACTATATTGACTAGGTAAAACACAATTTCAGTACTAAAAGAGATTAAATACAGTTTTCATTGACTAAAATTAGACTAAATAGTCATGGATAATTCTGACTAAAATATGAGTGAAATGCTCAGACTTCCCTGCCTCGTGCCCGTTGCTTCCGGGATAGGCTCCGGACCCCCCGCAACCCAGTAAGGATAAGCAGTTTGGATAATGGATGGATGGATGCTCAGACTTTTAGTCGACTGAAACTTGACTGGACTATAATGAGCATGGACATAACTAAGACTAATAACTTGTATGACAGCTTGACGCAAAGACTAGACTAAAGGTGTGTCCGAAATCGCACACTTGCTTCGGTGCACTTAGATGTAGTGCATAGTGCGCACTGCACACTTCCTTTTGTAGTGCACACTACCATGGGTAAGCGCTGTATTAAATGGAACGCTAATGATTTGCCCTTACCGGAAGTGACGGACTAGCATTTATTTGCGATTCTCCAACACAGCAAAATATCTACCATGTTTTGTTTACAATGATTTTTCCTTGTGGCTTTATTTGCTTTTCTTTGTTTGGATGTTAAGTGTGCGATTTCGGACACACCCTAAAACTAAGATTAAGACGGGACATCCAAAACAACTATAGTTTGCACATTTCCCTGCTGAAACACCTAATTCAGCCCCTCTGGTAATTGTCAGGCTTAGGTGTATGTGAGCAGGGAGGTCTGCAAACCATTTTGCGCAGTGTCCCTTCGGGACTAGAACTGAAGCTGTAGCTAGTGTGCTAAACAGGCCAAGCTAGCGACTCCCAAATCATCCATTGCTTTTTCTCATATTCACTCACGTTGCCTCGCACAATTGCTTGCTTTTGTTTAGTGGGATTTTCCAGTAAACGTTACTTCCACCTCTCAATGTTTTTTTGTTATGCTACTAGTTGCTGTTAAAGGTGTGAAATACTCCCAGATTGTCACCACTCTTCTGATGTTCTTTGCTCCCTGTACTGCAAAGCATATGTGTGTGATGTCACAGCAGGCAGAAGTCACTTCACTCACGCCCACTGCGTACGAAAAACCAATGTTACTGACTTTCATATATACATACTTTCATGTATAAAAATGATTGGCTAAAGTTGGAAACTTTTCATTTATTTTCTGCATATGTCAACAATATATACTTATTCTTTTCCCTGTTACATTTTTAGCTGGGCATTAAAACACCCATCAAATTGAACTGTATGGCCATTTCATATTGTAATAATTTTAATTATAGATTCTAAACACGTATCCAACACCCATTTAACCTCATGCAAAACCTGTCTTCACAATTTCTTTAGAAATAGAAAGTACATAATAACGTAAAATTGCTGAAACAACAAAAAAGGGACATTAGGACATTTTAGGACTAAGGATTAAGTTTCTTTCTTTTTTTACTAGATATGGTTCACTTATTTAGTTTTATTTTTAGAAAGATGCTTCTCTCCAAGATGTGTGTATCCCAGGACACTAAGGACAGTTCCTAAACAAACTGGACTTTTGTGCATTTTTCTAAATTCCTCTCTTGGATTTCATCTTACCCCGTGCCTTCCACTTCTCCTTGGCTGTGGCTTTTTGCCGCACTCATTGCCACTTGCAGCACATTTCACTCCTACAGGATTTGGTGTTGCTGTGACAGATCCAGATATTTAGCCTGCTAGGTATCTGATGGCCAATTTTCCATCGCCCATCACACTCCGAGAACTGTAATGCACTTGCTTATTTATGCGTATTTATTGACTGGTTAAAAAGGACAGCAATGAATGGTTTGAGATGGTTACTGCGATCTAGCTTGCTGGCTCTGTTTGGGCAGACAATTTTGTCTCGTCTTTACTCATAACGTCGTTTCACTGTAAATTTCATTGACCATTTTTATATTTGTTGTCATTAGTTTTATCATGGAATAAAAGGTCTTCATCAAATACTTATTAAAATGTTCGTTGATGAAATTAACACTGGTAAAAAAAACGGCGTTGGTGTTCGGCTTGAATGCCACAAAAAACGTACAAAATGGGAATGAGCTGTCGTGTGATAGATTTAACATGAAAAAGGAGCTGTCTGTACAATCTTTTTAGAGACTGCCAAAACAGTTAATGAGTAAGTATCGGGCGTGTATCGGTCACACATAGCAGATATCCAATCTGTCAAAAAGGTCTGGATTGACGCCAATACCGATCTAAATATCATATCTGTTTATCTCTAGTTTTCAGCCAGACTGCTCTCTGATCAGCAGACTGCATGGCCAAACCGAGGAAAGGATCTCCCATTCACCTGTTGCAAGTCCTACAGTTGTGCATTGTGGGAATGGGTGTGTTCTTGTTGAGAGCTCTTGCTCACCTCCGTAGGCTCGTGCTGCCTGGGATGGTGTGCAGGTGGCAGTACAGGGAAGGCAGCTGTTCTCTTAGCCTTTTACATCTTTTTCTCTTTTGAAGGAGAGAGAGAAGTGGCTATTTATGCCCACGCACAGAGGCAGAGGCACATGGCCATTAATCAAGTGCAAATCTCTGCAGATAGAGCAGTATCCACACTTGCATGCACCTTGTCTGACGTACTGTCATCAAGCAGGCAATGGACATGCATGAATAGTTGGAGACCATTCGTGGTGAGTCGGGGACACACTTTCCAGATCCGTCTGGGTGTTTCAGCTCCACACCAGAGGCGAATCGTCACATTGTTGGCATCAAAGAGGTATGCTCCTCAGTACAGAAATGTGACTGCTGCTGATGTCAAACACCTTTTCAGAGTGTTTGTTTTGGGGCATCTGTCTGTCATTGGAAGTGCCTATGCATGGCTACTGAGCTCACTGCCGGTGTAGCTGTCAAATAGATGGAGGGTGTCTATGCTGGCAGTGAACGGGGTACCAGCCTGCTGTATCTGGGACTCCACTCCAGCAGTGTCCTGGTTGTGCTGCTGGCTCTGGTGACAGAGTTTTCAGAAGCTCTCAGAGCTTCCTGGATACTTGTCCCCCTTGAGGCCTTCAGCATTGCCTGAGGACAAAGGTCCATCATTCCTTGAAGCACTTTGGTTTCTGAACAAAAATAGACTTATCGGTTTTGTTCTTTTGAGGTTTATAATTGAGCTGAAATGCAAAGCGACATGATACAGTCAACTTTATTATGTTAAGTATTGTCATACTGTAATTTGGATTACTAAAATCTATCAATATATAAAATGATTTTTCATGTTGATAGTGGTGATTCTCCACTGACAATGCAACTGAATTAGAGAGATCTGAAGGGGTCATTTTGTTTATTTCGAGGGATCTTTTTTTGTGTTTTATGGTTTTTATTTGGGACAAACTAGGAAATTGTGTTTTGTTTCAGCGAGCAGACCCTGAGAATTCATCCTGGAGCACTCTGCTAGAATAGCAGACTGTCCTGGCATTTCAGTTTGAGAGAGAGAGATTCTTCCTCTGCTCTGCCCAGGTTCCTCCAGATCCCTCCACCCACCACTGCATGCCCCCCCTCCCCCATGTCTCATTGGGCCTTGATCTCCAACCTCACAGCTGAATGTGGATGGTGGGGGCGGCATTGAGTGAGCAATTGGCAAGGAAAGCTAGAATCAGTGCAAGTAGTACTAGAACAGTTGTCTGTTGTTTTCTCTCTTCTGGATTCAGGAGATGTTTTGATGCATATACTCCCCCTGACCACCCATTCTACACTGAGGTAGTTGCCAGGCTTTTTACTGAGGGGTGTGCCACTCCATGAAAACCAAATCCGGCAAGTGCCGTGGGGGGGGGGGTGAAAAAGGGTTAAGCCACAGTAGAGGCATAAGCCTGGGGCATTAAAAAACAACGCTGTGTGTATGTATTATGCTTGTATCATATCGTGGGGACCATTTTTTATTCCTCCACAAAGATCTGTGAATGCACTCAAAAAAGTAAAAATGCTAAAATACTTGTATTTTGTTCGGTTACTTATGGTTAAAAGGTTAGGGCTAGGTAGGGGTTAAGGTCATTCTGTTGGGATTAGAATTTACCTCATAGAAATGAATGGAGGGTCCACACAAGGATTTAATTGCAAACCTGTGATCGTGTGTGTGGCCCGGTAAGGAGGAGTGTGGCAGTATGGAGCAGAAAATGATACTGACCGGACCTCGTCTCTCTTTTATGTTCTGCTCTAGTTCTGGCACAAAGGATGCTTCAGCTGTGAAGTGTGCAAGATGACTTTAAATATGAAGAATTACAAAGGCTTCGAGAAGAAGCCATACTGCAATGCGTGAGTACTACCATACCCATGATGCTGCAACCTGCACCCAGTCTGTCATCTCCCCTGAACAGAACATGCTCCACAGACCAACCTCTCCCCGCCCCCCCAACACTGTGTTTTATTTTTAAAATGACACTGTTCCCTTATCTGCAGCCCCTTGTTTCTGAGGGGAATTCCACAAGTTCCATTACAGTGAAGCATTTTAGCGTTTTAGACATTCACAGGAAAGGGGGGGGGGTGCCAAATCACCCCCACCCCCACTTCTGGAAGATTGGTTTCTTTTCCTTTGAGCCATGCTACTGCCTGCTCCTGCTTCCTGAACATGGTGGGAACACTTGTGAGTCATTCTTAAAAGGGGGGGGGGGCATTCAGTGAAAATAGTTTGTCCCTCTTGGAGAGTACTCTCATTTTCACAAAGTGCTTTATTTGCTATGTTGAGAGCAAGGTGATGTGGGGGCGGCCATCCCCCATTGCCTGGCCCTCTGTGGGGGTCGCCTCTGTAACCTCACTTGGGCTGCTTTTCCATCGCACAAAGTCTGGTACTTTCGGTATGGTACTTTCGCTTTCCTATTGACTTCCGGTCGAGTACCAGTACCGAAAGCGCCAAACCAGCTGGGGTACTTCTTTTGTACTTCTGTACTTTGGAGTGGGACTTACAAATGTATTTTCTGTCGATTGGTTATGCAAATAGCCTGCCGCTGAAACACAAAATACACACAGCGAACAACGAGAAACTAAATGAAAAGCAGTAGAAACAAAAATATAAAGTAAAATGGAAGGATGGACAAAGAAGGAAACGCAAGCTTTCATCACAATATGGTTGGATGAAGAGATCCAACGGAATTTGGACGGCACGACTCGAAATAAAGTTTTTGCTGTTCTGGGCAATTCGGTTTCCCCTGTTGCGCGCTGATTTGTTTAGCTGTTGTTTTCATGTCTTTTTACGACGCTCTTGAGGTAACCAAGCCATATATTTTAAGACATCATTTGTCTTTTCAATGTTTTTTGTTCTAAATAAATGAAATTATTTAATTCCCTGGATTGAGATTTCTTGGTGAAAACAAACAATATAGTATCGCTTATAGCACTATATCATGCGTGACGATCTACTGTATTCACATGTAATAATGTACCTGAGTGATGTTCAGACAATTCACATATACACTACCGTCCATGAAGTCACACTTTTTTTTTTTTTTTTTCCTCCCCCACATGAGTTGGAAAATGAACAGAAAATATAGTAAATACATTGAAGGTTATAAATGATCCATCCATCCATTTTCCAAACCGCTTATCCTTACTGGATCGCGGGGGGTCCGGAGCCTATCCCGGAAGCGGTTATAAATGATATTTATTTGAAATAATAGTTTCCTTCAAACGTTGCTTTCATCAAAAAATCCTCCATTTGCAGCAATTACAGCATTGCAGACCTTTGGCATTCTAGCTGTTAATTTGTTGAGGTAATCTGGAGAAATTTCACCCCACGCTTCTAGAAGCCCCTCCCACAAGTTGCTTTGGCTGGATGGGCACTTCTTGCGTACCATACGGTGAAGCTGCTCCCACAACAGCTCAATGGTGTTTAGATCTGGTGACTGCGCTGGCTACACTATTACAGATAGAGAAGGAGGCAGCTGGTATTCTAAATAGTTCTTGCACAATTTGGAGGTGTGCTTTGGTTCGTTGTCCTGTTGTAGGATGAAATAGCATGGCGTTGCAAAATGGAGTGATACCCTTCTTTATTCAAAACTCCTTTTACACATAATCTCCCACTTTACCAGCACCAAAGCAACTTCAGACCATCACTTTACCCCCACCGTGCTTGACAAATGGCATCAGGCACTCTCCCAGCATCTTTTCAGTTATTCAAATGTTGTTCTGTGCGATCCAAACACCTCAAAGTTCGATTCGTCCATCCATACCACTTTTTTCCAATCTTCCTCTGTCCAATGTCTGTGTTCTTCTGTCCATATTAATCTTTTACATTTATTGGCCAGTCTGATATGGCTTTTTCTTTGCCACTCTGCTCTGAAGGTCAGCATCCCAGAGGCGCCTCTTCACTGTAGATGTTGACACTGGCGTTTTGCAGGTACTATTTAATGAAGCTGCCAGTTGAGGACCTGTGAGGC
>JABFDZ020000098.1:593101-605107 GCA_019775955.2 Pollimyrus isidori
TTGGGGCGTGGGGCATTTGTGAACGTCATTTGCCAGCGTGCCATCTAATTTTTTTTTAAACTTTATTAATTTTGCTTGCTTTTTGGTTTAACTGTATCCCCCCCCCCCCCCCCCCAAGAAAAACAAAATGCCCTATGCTTTCCCAGTGCAAACTCCCTGTCTCTCTCTGCCTTCCTCTATTTAAGTGATGAAAAATAAAGTGCAGTCACAGGTGGGCGCGGTGACATTGACAGTGTCCCATAGCTCAATCCAACCCACCCCCACCAACAAAACCCCCACAAGTACTTACTGCTGTCAGAGGACAAGCATAATTGCATTTCTCTTTTAGGCTCCAGCTGCAGTAGGACGAGCTGCATTACTACCGGACATTGCTCATGTGAAATTCCAGCCTCAAATATGCAAATAGGCAATGCACTGTCCTTGGGTACCCCACTGTCCACTAGCAGGTACCAGCCAGCTTCTCTCATACCCCTCCTTATTCTCCCTCCAAGTGTGGTACAATTGTCATTGAATCAAAAAACCAGAACTGGAATCTTACATTCCATTAGTACCTACTTCAGAAATGCATTCTCAAATTACACAAACCTTTATGTTTATATCTACCGTACATGGGATAAGTTATGTATGCAGCAAAGCATTTTGGGTACTATTTACTAACATGATTTCACATGGCTGAATGAATGAATAATCTTCTTTGTTTTCCATGGGACATGTACATTATACAAGAAAGGGGAAGCAAAGCTAAACAAAAGGGTATTTTAGGCGAGTGTCGCATTTTTCAGTAATTTCTGCTTTTTGCTTTTCCGCACTGGCCTGCTTTCTTGTTATCTGAGTAGGTGTGGTTTAATTGCACTTGGCCATGGTCCATGCAATGCTGGTGCTGGTGAGTGTGGTGTCACCACCCAGCACCCCCTGTTTGCAAGGGATTCTGGGACAGTAGACCCTCTGGGCATGATTTTTGTGTTTTGCGTGGGTCTGCCTTCTCAAACATATAGATTTTTCTATTAAGAATACCAAAATTGTATTTTATGTACTGCAAACTGTAGCTGTTTTACAACTAGTTTGGAAAGGAAAACTTTAACCGGGTATAAACATTTTTAAAGAATTTTGATCATTGCATTGTCTTTTTACCATCATCAAGCAGTCTGACAGATGCTAATAACACAGTTTAACAGCATTCTTCTTATTCACATATTATGTTGCTCATATTCTGAATGTTGCCTTACAGATGGGTTATAGTAAATTAGTGGGTTTTATACTATCAAATGTTTGGACAGATTTCAAATTCCCATCTCATTAAAGATTAAAAGATTTAAAAAAATTACTTTGAAAGAGACCATTCTCTGAATGAGTTAAATACTGGTCTCTTCTTGTGTTTCAAATGTTTCCTATGCAAGACTTAATCGTGTGCGTCCATTTATTTTTATGGTGGTGTTGGCCTTCCATGAGAATTTACTGAGTTTTTAAAATCGATGAATGCTATATTTGAATTCATTTTGGCTGAGCTGCGACACCTGCTGGTTTTAAGTAGAAGTGCGGGGTTGGTTGAAAAGTAATTTAATGTGGGACTTGGTGCCCTACAAACCCGTGAGGAGTGGGTTGGTTTTACAGCAGCGGGAATGCATCAGCCCAGCCCCATTGCATGGTTTTAAAGGAGTGTCTGCAACAAAGCTGCTCATTTTAATTAGAGAAAAGTTTGGGGTGCTGTCACAGATGATTTGAGTGTGAAATAGGTGAGGGAAAGAATGTATATGAGCAGGGCTAGGCTGGCCATCTGGCACACCAAGCATTTTTATGCTCAGCAAATGTTGTCCCCTCATGTATGACAGAATTCACCCTTGGCCTGTGGGGAACCAAAAAGTCTACGGCCAGTTTTTAATCCCAGTCCAGCGCTGCATCCAAGTGTGTTCTTAAATGAACACACCAATGGGTGCATAGAAACAGTAAAATTTATAGTAGCTAAGATACCTTAGTCTAAAGAAGATGAAAGAAAATGGCTATTCCTGGTATAGTCCATCACCAGTAAGTCACCCCAATTCTTTGTTTGCATGTGTCATTAATATCTTTGTGTTATTTGCCTTTTTCTGCCTTAAACATTTTTGTGATGGACCTTCACAGTGATGATCATAAATTGGGAGAGGGAAAGTTTATTTTACTTATAAAGCTCTTTTGAAACAAAGTTCAGTATTTTATGTAAATATAATCTATGGTGACAATGGTAATATGTCAGAAGTCAAGGACTAAAATTTTGTGATTTGGGCAGTGGTTGATCATGATCAACATAATCTTTTTTCCATTTCAGAAATTTGACCAAATTTTTCCATGAAGAATACATGAAATGAAATGTAATATATAAACAAATTTGAGATTAGTTGGTCAGAAATTATCCTTGATGGTTGCGTTTCGCTATGCCTTATTAGGCTACTACTATTTTCAGTTCCAAACAACGTATTGCACCTCAATTGACAGCTACTGTGTACTACATAGAAAGAGATTGTTACTTTTTGCTTGCTTAACTCATGAAATGGTGTAGCTTTACTTGTTTGCTTGGAGATGGTTGTTGAATAAGAAATGTTAAGTGTGTATATTCAAGAACCTTACTTGAAGTGAAGGGTTTCAGATTGAAAGGAGGCTGGTTAAGGAAAAAATTAGGATTCTGAGTTGCCCTTATTGGTCCATAGTAAGAAAGCAGGTTCTGATTTAAATGCAGTCTAAGCAGTAGCTCAGAGCAGGGGCAAAATGAATATTGCACACATTACTCTCATTTTAAAAAACTCTGCTTCCTTTCAATTGCATCGTACAATGATTTGAGCAGTAGAGTCGGCATGCATTATTACAGACGTTCTATGTGCTGAAATAATTATTTCAGACATCAAATATGCAGAGTAGAAAAGTTATTCATGCATAATGTATTAGAACATTCCATTTTTCTTTTGCATTTTATTTGTATATACAAATCATATAAAAGTCATAAATGAATGAACCCGACTGAAATTGAAAAATTGGGAAAACATTTGGCTGTTCTTCTAGATCCCTTGTACTGATTAACTCAAGACTCAATAAAATTTTGTTTTTAACTGGAAGTCTTGTCTGTTTTATTGATTCAGTATAGCATCATCACTCCTTTACCACCAATAGTGGGTTTCAGTCAGTCACACCAAGTATATTGCAGGGTTTTCTATTTGAACACCATTCAAGTTTTTTTTTGTTTTTTTGCAATTTTAATCGCAGAACAACCAGTGATAGAGTTGGCACAGTTAGTCAGTTTTTTGGTCACAAACCACTTTACATATAACTGGCCGGAACACCCACCAAGCAAGACTCGGGCAACAGTGGCAAGGAAAAACTCCCTCTAGCAGGAAGAAACCTTGAGAGGAACCTAGACTCGAAAGGGGACCCCATCCACTTCTGGGCAACCAGGAAGCATGAAATTTTATTGATATTGACATTAATTCCAGTTGGTTCCATGTAATTATCTCCAAGGGGTCCAGGTGAGGGTTGAAGCGGTGTAGTGTCAGCTCGGGATCAGATTGGAAAAGAGTAGACGTACATCAGCAAATGCTCTTCCCCCAAAAGTAACGTTCTTTATTCTGGGTATGAATAGAAGACCTGCATCTTGTGATTGAAGCATACGAGTCAGAATGTAGTTGAAAATGAGTTCACTCACACACTGCGGTACTGGACCGTTTCCAGTTTTATAAGTTAAGAGTAGTATTTTGTGGTCAACATGAATTCTAACTGGCAGCCAGTTAAGTGAAGCTAAAACTGGGGAAATATGATCATATTTTTTAGTTTTGGTGAGGACTCTGGCTGCTGCATTCTGGACTAGCTGGAGTTTATTTAATGACCTATTTTGACAACTGGAGAATAAGACATTACAGTAATAGAGCCTGGAGGTAATAAACGCATCAACCAATTTCTCTGCATCTTGAAAGGATAGTGTTGCGTCCTGCGACGTCCGCTCCGTTCCAGCCCCGTGTGTGCCACGCCCACCTCGTTACCTCCTGTGATTACCTAGTGTTTCCGTTGCCACACGCCTATCCTGTGCTTCGTCTTTTGTATTTAGGTCTGCGTCTTTTCCGGCAGACGTGGCATAAACGTTGTCAATGTCGGAGTGGTGTGCATTGAACCCTCGTTTGTCCACGTTTTCTTGGCTGGATCTCCCTTCTCTTCGCCCTGCACCACCCACGATCGTAACAGATAGCATGTTTCTTAATTTGGCAATATTACGCAGGTGAAGGAAGGTAGTATGGCTAATGTTGGGAGCATGTACATCAAACTAAAGATCAGAATCCACCAGGGTTTTAACAACAGTACTTAGTGCAATAGATAGTCCATGCATAACTATGAAACAAGGTGATTTCAACTGTAATGAAGCATTGATATAGCTTTTTGAGTTTATGGTAACTATTGCACACCCTTTAGTTTTCCAGATTTCTTTACAGATGAATAATAAAAAAAAATCATGTTTCCATGTGCATTTCCTATTCACTTACAGTCACTGGTGCCTCAAGTGTCCATATAGCACAAAGGGTAAAAAATAGCTTAATATCTCAAACTACATGAGGCACTCCTGCAAAGTGTGCTTGTAAGTGGACAATGGGGGACAATGCACATCCTTTGGATTTTCAGGTTATCTATGTCTCTACATTTGTTAAATATTATGCTGTATCCATTCAATGCACAAAAGACTGAATAAGCGGTATAATTTCTCTAAAACCAAATGAGTCAGACATGTCGAAGGAATTAAATTGTGCACCAAAGGTTGACAATGTGCACATCTTGGATTTTTGGATTATCTATTATAATATACTACATGCATGTAAAGTCCAATGGTGGAATGAAAATAGTGTAACAGCTCCAAAACTATAAAAGAGAGGCATGTCATGCAAAGTCTGCCTTAATCAATGGATAATATTGGAGGGACAATGGACAACCCTGGGATTTTTAGGTTATCTATGTAGTATTTACACCAATCAAACATAAAACAAACTACTTAATATTGTGTATGAGTCATCAAGGCATGGACTTCACAAGACATCTGAAGGTGTCCTGTGGTATCTGGCACCAAGACATTCACAGCAGATCCTTTAAGTCCTATTGGAGTCTGGGCCATGGATCCATGGATCAGATTTATTTGTTCTTCACCTCTTACAAATGCTGGATTGGAGTAAGATATAGGGAATATGGAGGCAAAGTAAACACCTTGAACCCTTTTTTTCTGTTCGTCAAATCATTTGTGAACAATTTTTTTCAGTGTGGCAGGGCACTTTATCCTGCTGAAACATGAACTGTTGCCATGAAGGGATGTACTTGGTGTGCAACAATATTTAGGTACATAATGCATATTTATGTAACATCCAAAGGACAAAACATAAGAACTATACAAACGAGAGGAGGCCATTTGGCCCATCAGGCTCGTTTGAGTAGAACTCAAGTAATAGCTTAGAATTGTTATAATCTTATTTAGCTCTGATTTATAGGAACCCAAGTTTTAACTAACAGGAAGACTATTCCATACTCTAATACAGTGCTATTCAACTCACAGTCCTCAAGGGCCAAGCCCTGCTGATTTTCCAGCCTTCTTTATGCTGTTCTTAGAGCTCATTAGTCTACACATACAACTGTACATAAGGTTCCATATTACAGCTTAATTTGTGGGCACACCAACACTAACAAACAATAAACTTGCACTGCTCCATCTTGGCCTTTTAAGCGTCAACCTTATTACAGTACATCATTGTATGCCACAGTGAGTTTCTGCATACTGCTTCCATAGATGGGCAGTGTACATAGGGGTACAATATGCTTTAAAAAGTGCACTTTCCACTGAAACAGAACACATCCCAAACTTGCCACTGTATTGTAACTTACAAAATAACTTCTTGTGATTTACACGATCAAAGGCTTTTGAAGCATCAACAAAACCCATAAAAACAGTAGAATTGTGTGTTATACAAATTCAAAATCTCTTTCAGAGCAAATATATGCATATCTGTACCATGTTTTAATTTAAAACCAAACTGATTATCAGTGGCCAAGATAAAATTTTACATTCCATTTAAGATAGTTCTTCCCAGAACCTTTGATAGAATACTAGATAGAGCTATAGGCCGATAGTTATCTCTGCTGCTTATTTTGTAAGTTATATCTCTTAGAATGGGCAATAATAATACAGATAAAATGGAGTCAGGTAAAAGGCCATGGATTACAAACCTGTTACAATCTTGTGATGGGGAAACAAGCAGGGTATAGGGAAGCAAGATCGGGGAGATGGAAATCCAAAGAATGGGGTTTATTCAGGGCAGACAGGTAACCACATAACAAACATCAATGACAGACCTGGGAAAACAGACTTGAACGTGGACTAAATGCAGGACGTGACCTCAGAATAAATGCAAGACAGCTGATACGATGGGAATTGACATGGGGTTTACGAGGAGGGCGTGGCATACACAAGGACTGGATGTGCAGGTCATGACAGAGCCCCCCCTAAGGCACGCACTCCGGGTGTGCCCCAAAGGGAGCGGCGGACAGGATGAAACCGGGAACAAGACCTGAAAAACAAGAACATCACTGGGGCACAGGGAACAGAACCGATACACAGAACAAACATAAGGGCAGAAGCCAGGACAACATCTGACAAAGGACAGGAAACGCAGACAGACAAACCAAGAATGGAGACGCAGAGGTAACAGAAAACGGTGGAACAACAGTGCGAGGAGTGAACACGGGAGACACCGAGGGAGGAGGAACAAAGCCAGGAGGAACAAAGGGACCAGGAGGGAACGGAGGAGACAGAGAGGAACGAGGAGCAGAGACAAAAGGCAGAAAGGCAAAGGGAGGAGGAACAAGGGGAGCCCGAGGGAACCCCAGTGGGCAAGAGAATGCTGCCGCAGGAGCCACAGGTAGACAGAGCTGGAGGGGACCACACAGGGGAGGAGGAGATGAGGAGGAAGACGGAGGGGGCACCAGGAGAGGGGAAGAGGAATGCGGAGGGGACCCTGGCGCAAGTGAGAAGGAGGGGGAAGCCACAGCGGACAACGGGACAGCCAGAGCTGGGGAAGGTGCTGTCCATTGCCAAGCTGTGGTGGAGGGATCTGCAGTTGGCCGATGAGCCGAGGCAGGGGGACCTGGAGGTTGCCGACGAGGCACTGGAGGGGGTCCCGCAAGCGGGCAACGAGCCCACGGCAGGGGGTCCACAGGAGACGGCCAGACCAGAGCTGAGCCACAGCTGGGGAGAGCGAGGGTGAGCCAAGGAGCAGGGCAGGGGGGACCTGGTCCCTGCACCTATGTCCTCTCCCCTTCCAGGACACAGATAGTCAGGGTTCTGGTCGGGGTCGACTGCGCTAGGGTGAGGGAAGTGGAGCTATTAGTGTCCCCGAGGGGCCCCACTCAAGCTCCTCCTCCACCAAGGGGAAGGGACCAATGGCTGAGAGGTCTGGGACCTCCTTGGGGACATGGACTGGGGTCATGAGCACTGGGGCAAGAGTCACAGGGGTTGGTGTCACAGGCATGGCAAAGCCTCAGGCGGTGGCGAGACCTCGGGTGCTGCCGGGGGCAGAGCAGCAGCTAGAGTGGGGCCTCGGGAGAAGTAGGAGGGAGAAGTAGCACGGCCAGGGTCTCAGGCGTGGCAGCAGGTTGAGGAGGCGCAGCTACCTCAGCCGTGGCAGCAGGCGGAGAAGCCGCAGCCACCTCAGGCTGGACTGCAGGCGATGCCGGGACCTTGGCCGGTGCAGCAGGCGGCTCGGGCAGTGCCGCAGCGACTGCCGACTCTTGGCCAGCAGGGGGCCCGCAAAAGCCACCGCCGAATCGTGGCCAGCAGCGGGCACTGCAGCAGCCAGAGCCTCACTATGTGGTATGGCGGCTGCCAGAACAAGCAAGACAGGCAGGACAGGTGGCGCTGGCAAGTCAGGCAGGTCAGACAGGACAGGTGGTGCCGGCGAGTCAGGCGGGACAGGCAGGACAAGTGGCACCGGCAAGTCAGGCGGGACAGGCAAATCAGGCATATCAGGCACCAGCTGCACAGGCAGGACAGGTATAACAGGAAGCTGTGCTGTCTGTAATTGGAGCAGCCTCCTCAGGCCGTCCACTAACCTCTCCATCTCGCTTGGAGGAGAAGTGGGTGAAAACAGGGAGAATTTGTGGTGTAGCTGTGTGGAAAGCTGAACAGCTTCAGCAGACACCTTTACAGCCGGCTCTTCGATCACCCTCCATTAGAGCTCTTGGAGGATGAAAAAGCGTTTCCGCCGGTATAAACACCACCGGTTCTATGATAGGACAGGGCTCTTGTGAGCACCGGGCGGGGGAACAAACAGAGAGGGTCAATGCTCATTAGGGGATCACCAGCTCCTTTTCGGGCTTCT
Source organism: Pollimyrus isidori (assembly GCA_019775955.2). Taxonomy (NCBI): domain Eukaryota; kingdom Metazoa; phylum Chordata; class Actinopteri; order Osteoglossiformes; family Mormyridae; genus Pollimyrus; species Pollimyrus isidori. The sequence goes on from JABFDZ020000098.1 coordinate 601,468, forward strand.
TACCTTCTCTCTGCTTCTTCTTCCTCTGGATCTGAGCTTTCGGTGGAGGCTGGGGTTCTCCAGGGACATCTACAGGCTGATCGAGGAACCTCTCCTCTGAGAAACTGATCGGCCGGGATTTTTGCCTGGTTAGCCTCTCCCGCAGCTAGCGAAGATTTTCGCGCACCTCTTCCCCTAGTAGTGCGTCTTCTGCAAGAGATATCTCCTCCAAGAGGTTCCGGCTGCGACTGGCCAGTCTTTTTGCTTCCAGGTCCTCTCGGACCTCCGGCTGGGCCAGCCAGTAAAGGATCTCATCTACTAAGCCAAGGAACTCCTCTTCGGCTAGGGGGGATCCTTTCTGGTGGAAGTCTGTCATTCTGTTATAATTGTGTGATGGGGAAGCAAGATCGGGGAGACGGAAATCAAAAGAACGGGGTTTATTCAGGACAGACAGGTAACCACACATTACAAACATCAATGATAGACCTGGGAAAACAGACTTGAATGTGGACTAAATACAGGACATGACCTCAGAATTAATGCAAGACAGCTAATACGATGGGAGTTGACACAGGGTTAATGAGGAGTGTGTGGTTCACACAAGGACTGGACGCGCAGGTCATGACAAAACCCTGTTAAATAGAAGGCAGGCAGAGAGACGAATTTCCTACTCGTAAATTTTAAGTGTTCTGCAGACATATTATCCATACCACATTGACCTTTAGGCTCTTAACTGCATCATAGACCTCAAGTGGAGAGAATGTCACATCTTCATTATTGTCAATGTTATCCACTACAAAGGGATTACTTTTAACATAGTTAAATAGCTCACAATAATGTTTCTGCCACATCTGAGTAATTTTCTCTAAACCACTTATGCGATCAGTATTAGCTGGGTGTTTACAAGGGTGTTTTAGAATTACTCATTTTTTGACTTCCTTCCAGAAATCATTTACACATTTATTTTGCAACTTCTTCACAAGTGTATTTGACCTAAGGGTGTCTTCATTCCTTCTAATAAAACGTAAGGCATATTTAAAAATGGCATTTGTTCGTTTCTTATGATCAAACAGAGGACCATGTTTTTGCCGGCCTGCCTCAACCCAATCCTTCAACGCCCCTCTAGCCTCAGCATGGATCTCTTCAACATATTCATTCCACCCCGGTCTGGCTTTATGTCTCTTGGTCTTACACAGAAACCTCCTTGAGACAAGAAGGGACTCCACCACATTCTCATACAGAGAGCACAATGCAACCCCATGTTGAGGGTTTTTGCAATTAGTGTCACAACAGGCAGCTGCCTCTTTTGGTAGCTCAATCTTACCCAGATATTTGTCAGACTGAGTCATGTATGCTATAAGGTACCTCAGATAAATTAGACCGATCTATTTTCCTCACACACATGTCAATATTCACACACAAAACTGCAGGTACATTACCCCAATTTACCGTAAAAGTTAAGGGTACATGATCAGTAGTGGCAAACTCATAATTTATCCTCTTGGACTCTATGGTATTATGTGCATCTGCTGTACTGATTCAGTGATCCAGCCATGATGCTGTGTGCCATGCTTCAATAATATACTGTAAGTGTAGCTATTTTCGGGGAAAAGCATTTTACTGGACAACAACAGACCATTATCAGAGCAGCACTGCAATAATTGATTTGAAAATAAAGAGTTGCCGTCAGATGCATCTGCATTCATATCACCCACAATAAAAACACAGGTGGAGGCATTGTCCTGAATAAAGGACATAAGCCAACTTGTTGAGATATACATCCCTTTGAAGACTTTTATGTTTGACACAACATATGGAGGTCATCTCAAACAACAGCCACTTGGACTCCTCAATACATTCAAATGAGAAATAGTTTGAGGCCAATAGAACAACCTCATCCTGAGATAGGGTCTCATTTTGACAACAATAAAGTTCAAGAACTCATCCTCCACTACCTCTTTGCCATCTGTCATTTTGTGTATAAACGAGCACTGATTGTGTAAAGAAGTACTTTCTCAAATCCATTAAAAAATGTTCTCTGACTAATTTCCACTTATGGGCACGGGTTCAAGTATTTAATATTGAAGTAGCCATTTAGCTGAATAGCATTCTGTTGAACATTATACAGTATACCTGGATCATGTTCCCTCTTAATCTCCTTTGCTCGAGGCTGAACAGATTCAGCTCGGCTAACCTCTCCTCATGAGACATTCCTCTAAGTCCATTAGAGAAGTATCTATTATAAGTAATAATTTTTGTAGCCTTACATTGCACCCTTTCCAAGGCAGCAATGTCCTTCTTAAGACATGGTGACCAAACCTGCAAACAATATTCTAGGTGGGGTCTTATCAACAAATTGTATGATCTTAGCATCACCTCCATTGACTTAAACCTAGAGATTGAATCCAACATCCTCTTGGGCTTTTTAATTGCTTCCTCGCACTGGCGAATAGGACATGGAAGCATCAATGTAGGTCTTTTTTACCTTTATTTTATTACTGTTTTATCACGGTAACTTGTCAGATTTAAGGTAGTCTGTGCAAAATGTACCTTAAATCCGACGAATTACCCAAATAACCCAGTAACCCCGCTTCGTAGTACAGGCCACTGGTTTATTTCTGCTTCTGCTGGCAGAAGGCTACTGTTACACGCCTGTCCATTATTGCCTCCTGCTGGGCTGTTTCCTTTCACGTTTTGTGCTGCAGGGTAGAACATTAGTGTAGGTGACGTTGGTCGTCTAATTAATTCATCTGTGCATTGAATTACCTCTGGGAGGCAAAAGAACAAGGTGGAAGACACTGGAAATAACCATCAACCAGCCAGGCAGAGGGCAGAAGCAACTTTCTAATGCCAAAGATAACCATCATCTTAGACTGCAACGCCTCATAAATCAATGGATGACTTTGAGGGATTTCCCTTGTTAATTTGTAGTTATTTAATTATGTTCATTTAGTTCATTAATTTATAGCTTTCATATTTCTTATTTTAATATTTTTTTCTTTCCTTGGTATTCACTCATCATGTTCTTTGCCTCATGTATCTCATACAACATACTCACACTAAGGCCATTTGACGCCCTGGCTCCAAGAGTCACGAAGACCATGGATAAAGGGTTTGCTTCCCTCAGTGGGGGCAGAGACAGATACAGACGGACACTGAACCGGCCGTGTGAAATATGTTTCTGTAACATCTTCATTCTATCTTAATAAACTGTTTAAGCTTAAGGAACCTGCCTCATCGTGCAACTAAAAGAATCTGAGGTTTCATTGAAGAAATCTATCAACCTCAAGTGACCTTCAAAAAGAATGGGAAACATTAAGTGCTGTGAAGTGCATTGCTAGGACAATTCATAACAGGCTCTTAGAAGCAGGATTGAAGTACAGAAGAAGCCCTTCATCAATGAGAAGCAGTAAAGAGCCAGGCTGGAGTTTGCAAAAAAATGTAGATTTTACACAGACAAATACTCATAAATTGAGAAATTATTTAAAAAGAAAATTTCATTGTGGTTTCTTATTTTTTTCAAGAGTGGTACACTCACCTAAAGGATTATTGGGAACACCATACTAATATGGTGTTTGACCCCCTTTCGCCTTCATAACTGCCTTAATTCTACATGGCATTGATTCAACAAGGTGCTGAAAGCATTCTTTAGAAATGTTGG
>JABFDZ020000098.1:605207-621561 GCA_019775955.2 Pollimyrus isidori
CCCGTCTGGCACCAACAACCATGCCACGCTCAAAATTGCTTAAATCACCTTTCTTTCCCATTCTGACATGCAGTTTGGAGTTCAGGAGATTGTCTTGACCAGGACAACACCCCTAAATGCACTGAAGAAACTGCCATGTGATTGGTTGATTAGATAATTGCATTAATAAGAAATTGAACAGGTGTTCCTAATAATCCTTTAGTTGAGTGTATATGGCATATATGTATAAGGTAAACCTATGTAAGATGTCAATACAATCAACCCCTATAAAGTCCAGCCTATAGCAACAATTAGCAATTCATTGTTTGCTTGATATATTTTACAATTCGTGAATAAACTGCAGATAAAAATGTGCAGTGATGTCAATGTAAATTTGTAACATTTATAAAATTATTCCGAAATAAAATATCTACAACAAAGGACCTGTCCCAAAAACAGTGTTCCTTGTCATCTTAGTAGTACAAATACAGAACATGTAAATGACATAATGGAAAAGGGACACCTCTCCTAGAGCCGACACCTTATCTTGGTGGAGGGGTTTGCGTGTTCCAATGATCCCAGGAGCTAAGTCGAGCAGTGTTTTGTTATTGGACTTCTGTGCCCGTCATGGATTATCCATAATGAACACCATGTTCAAGCATTAGGGTGTGCATACTGTATGTGCACTTGGCACCAGGACACCCTAGGCCGCAGTTCGATGACCGACTTTGTGGTTGTGTCATTGGACTTGCGGCCGCATGTATTTGACACTCGGGTAAGGAGAGGGGCGGAGCTGTCAACCGATCACCACCTGCTGGTGGGTTGGCTCCACTGGTGGGGGAGGAAGCCAGTCCGTCCTGGTAGACCAAAGCATATACTGCGGAATCCCCTGTCAGGGGGAGTTTCAACTTCTACCTCCGGCAGAACTTTGCCCATGTCCTGGGGGAGACCAGGGACATGAAGTCCAAATAGGCCATGTTCCGCGCCTCCATTGTCGCGGCGGCAATCCCCAAACCTGCTGGTGGACACTGGCAGTGAGGGATGTTGTCAAGCTGAAGATGGAGTCCTATCGGGCCTTTTTGACCTGTGGAACTCCGGAAGTAGCTGATGAGTACTGGTAGGCCAAGCGGAACGCGGTTTCAGCAGTCGCAGAAGCAAAAATTCGGACATGGGAGGAGTTTGGTGAGGCCATGGAGAACGACTTCCAGATGGCTTCGAGGAGATTCTGGTCCACCATCCGGCGTCTCAGGGCGGGAAAGCAGTGCAGCATCAACACTGTTTATGGTGGGGATGGTGCACTACTGACCTCAGCTCGGGATGTTGTAGGTCAGTGGAAGTAATACTTAGAAGACCTCAATCCCACCGACACGCCTTTCAGTGAGGGAGCAGAGTCTGGGAACATGGGGGTGGACTCGCCTATCTCTGGAGCAGAGGTCACTGAAGTGGTTAAAAAGTTCCTTGGTGGCTGGGCCCCGGGGGTGGATGAGATCCGCCCGGAGTTCCTCAAGGCTCTGGATGTTGCAGGGCTGTCATGGTTGATACGTATCTGCGGCATCGCGTAGGCATTGGGGGCGGTGCCTCTAGATTGGCAGACTGGGGTGGTGAAAGGGGACTGGAGGGTGTGTTCCAAAATAGGGGGATCACACTCCTCAGCTTCCCTGGTAAGGTCTATTTGGGGGTGCTGGAGAGGAGGGTCTGTCGGAAAGTCGAACCTCAGATTCAGGAGGAGCAGTGTGGTTTTTGTCCTGGCTGTGTAACAGTGGACCAGCTCAATGTTCTCAGCAGGGTCCTGGAGGGTGCGTGGGAGTTTGCCCAACCAGTCTACATGTGATTTGTGGACTTAGAGAAGGCATTCGACCGTGTCCCTCAGGTAGTCCTGTGGGGAGTGCTCCGGGAGTATGGGGTGCCAGGCTGCCTTATAAGGGCTGTTCGGTCCCTGTACAACCGGTGTCAGAGCCTGGTCCGCATTGCTGGCAGTAAATCAGACTCATTCCCGGTGAGAATTGGACTCTGCCAAGGTTGCCCATTATCACCAACTCTGTTCATAACCTTTGTGGACAGAATTTCTAGGCGCAGCCAGGGTGTTGAGGGTGTCCGGTTTGGTGGCCTCAGGATTAGGTCTCTGCTTTTTGCAGATGATGTGGTTCTGTTAGCCTCATCAGACCGTGACCTTTGGCTCACACTGGGGCAGTACTCAGCCAAGTGTGAAGCGGCTGGAATGAAAATCAGCACCTCCAAATCCGAGACCATGGTCCTTAGCCGGAAAAGGGTGGAGAGCTCTCTTCGGGTCAGGGATGAGTTCCTTCCCCAAGTGGAGGAGTTTAAGTATCTCGGAGTCTTGTTCACGAGTGAGGGAAGGATGGAGCGGGAGATCAACAGGTGGATAAGTGTGGTGTCAGTAGTGATGCGGGCGCTGCATCGGTCTGTCGTGGTGAAGAGGGAGCTGAGCCAAAAGGCAAAGGCAAAATTTACCAGTCGATCTACGTTCCTACCCTCACCTATGGTTATAGGTAGTGACCAAAAGAACAAGTGAGTACAAGCGGCCAAAATGAGTTTTCTCCGTAGGGTGACTGGGCTCTCCCTTAGAGAGGTGAGGAGCTTGTTCATTTGGGAGGGACTCAGAGTAGAGCTGCTGCTCCTCCGCGTTGAGAGGCCACATGAGGTGGCTCGGGCATCTGCTTAGGATGCCTCCTGGACTCGTCCCTGGTGAGGTGTTCCAGGCATGTCCCACTGGGAGGAGGCCCCGGAGAAGACCCAGAACATGCTGGAGGGACTCTCTCTTTCGGCTGGCCTGGGAACATCTCGGGATTCCCCCAGAGGAGCTGGAGGAAGTGGCCGGGGAGAGGGAAGTCTGGGTTTCCCTGCTGAGACTGCTGCCCCCGTGACTCGACCTCGGATAAGCGGAAGCTAATGGATGGAAAAGGCACAGGGTAATGTGTGATTGTAGTGTGATTCCTTATGTAATGCGCCGCTTGTCTGATCCCCGTCTGCCACGCTCCCTTCCCTCACTGCCCCGGGTGGAATCCCATGTCACCGGCTATGACTAGTTTCGTTCAGTGTAGTCTGGTGTATTTAAGTACTGCCCTGTTCATTATCCGCCAGTCCTGTCATTGACGTTACTGCCTGTTTGTCCTGTGTGCCCGACTGTCTCCCCCGTAAAACCCTTGTTTCCCCAATAAATCCTTATTCCCTGACTTCTTGGATTCCCACTCCTCTCTCTTCGCTCTGTGCCCATTCAGCACGTAACACCTTAAATTCTGTTTTTTCAGGTCAACCCCAATAACAGCAAATGTATAGAAATTTAGTGTGCAATGACAAGTATTTGTAAATATATGCATCTATCTATCTATATATCTATCTAATCTGTTTTGCAAATTCACACACTTGAAATTACTGCAGTGTTACAACAGGTTCCTCATGTAATCTTTCCAAAAACCATTACAAAAGTGACACCATGTGCTTTTCAATTAGTTTAGAAAACAAGAACACAAGACACTTACAAACGAGAAGAAGGCATTTGGTCCATGAAGCTCATTTGGGGAGGACATAACTATAAGCCCAAGGTTTTACCTTGCAACCCTTTCCAGAAGGTCTTGCGATGTCTACAATACTAGTAAAAGTAATTAGGAGTCATTGTACCTATGCATACTTCAGAAAAACTTTCAAACAAGTTTCCATACCATGTACAATATTATTACAGGCTGCAGTTTACTAGAACCTCTTTGTCTCAGGCAATAAGCAAGGTGTCACCCATGTTTATTACAGGTTAGCAATCAGTGTCATTGACTCTGGCTTAGAAAATATGAAAAAATCCCCATGGTCTCTTAGTCTGTCTTTAAATGGAACAATTTAAGAACAATAAAATAAACACAAAATTCACTCCTGTCTTTAAGTTACCGTTGTAACACAATTTTTAAAAGTAGCCTTAGATCCTCTACATCAGGGGTGGCCAACCTTATCCGCAAAGAGCCGCAGTGTATGCGGGATTTCGCTGCAACTCCCTAATTAGATTAATAATTAGAGGACTGATTGGCTGAAGAGTCCTCACACCTGGGTTTGAACAGCTGACCTAAAGCTTACCCCAAAAACCTGTATACACTGCGGCTCTTTGCGGATAAGGTTGGCCACCCCTGCTTTACATGTTGCTTTCCATTTCCCCAGTGATTCTGCAGTGCAAATTGATGCTGAGTAAGTGTTATGTGCATGTAATTTTCTTCTTTGTTTGCACTGCTGTCCTAAAGAAAGAAATCCTCTTCTGTATGGGTTCCAGGAGTTTTAGTGGCAGGATGGACAGCTGCTTCTCGAAGATTTCTGCATTTTTTCCAATGCAGTCTTCACATAACCTACCATGACAAAATATCAGATAATTAAGCTCAGGCCTAAAGGACAAACTGAGTTAATGCAAATTTCCTGATGTTTCTTCTCATGCCACCACACACTCTATTGAGGACTGTCTTCTTTGCAAAGGAATATTTACCTTTATTCCAGTAGATGATACAAGAAGGGAGACTGAACAGAAAATTATCATCATGACCTACATACTATAAAATCTTACTTTACATCTGTCAGTGGTACTGCTATGTCTCTGTGCAAAAAAATCTAAAGCATCAGAGATGTATTTTTCCTTAGGTTTAGGAAATATTATTTCAAACAATATGAGAAATGCTGACATGTAGGTATCAAATAAAGCAGCTTTACAAAGACAGATGAAAGCAACAACAGCATGTTCTGGTGCTGACAAAACAAAGAAAATACCTGGAACATTTTAACCTTACAACAATATACTGTATACTACATGCTGCTCTTGACTTAAAAGCCACTTAACTAATTCTGAACTCATGCAAAAATTTTGCTACACTGTAAGAAAGAATTCTGTTCAATTTACGGTATATTACTGAGAGCTGTGGTTGCCAGAATTTCACCATAAAAATTACAGTAGCACCATTTAATGTAATATGTCCATGTTATTATTATTCTATATAATAAACTGTTTAAATCTGTACTTTTCCAAATATTTTAAGATTAAACTATTATGTTTATGTAAAACTAACAGTTTCAAATTGTAAAAACTACAAATTGTAACTATAAAATGTAAAGGAGTAGATTTTCTACTATATTACAATATCCATTGATTCTGCCATGATGCTACATCACAAATGCAGTCTGATCAAAACGCTTTTATTCATAGACCTTAACAGGACTATGAATCACACCAATCACCACAACACCTGCTCGTATAAAAGCATACAAGAAAAAGCATTACTTCTAGCAGGAGGAACAAGGGGAGGGTCAATGTACGAACAATGGGAACTACACATGGTGGGTAATTTATACACAAACACACAGGGATAAAGCTTAAACTTAAGCAGGGTACCAGTGAAGAACACACAATGCATGGAACCTGGAACATTAACTACATGCATAGACAGCAGCTATTCTATGTATATCAGTGCGGCATGCTGGGACACATGCAAATAGGCCAGACGGCGCTTGGCTCACCGACGCCACAGTATAAATTCCACTGTCAAATTATAGGGGCACTGTTTAATGTATAATAGTATACCTTGTTTCCATAAACTGTAGAACGACATATTTAAAACTGTATTTAAACACATAATCTCATGTTACAGATTACCCCAGTAACTGAAGCAAAAAAATTAATTCATGTTACAACTAAAAATTGTATTAAATAAAGGTAAGTTTTGTAAATTTACAAATATGTTATATATTTTAAAAAGTATTTTACCTAATTGATATTTACAGTATTTTCCCATTACCATTTAAGGTATTTTAGTGTTTTTTTTTAACAAACAATGTATTAAATACAGAAATATTTTCTATTTACATTTACAGTTCTTTTTCTGTATTTGACAAGGTATTTAACATGATTTTTCCGTCGCCATTTAAGGTATTTTTTACTGTCATTTTTTAATGCCATTTTTTACAGTGTAACATAAATGCTAATATAAGAAGGCTTCATATGTCTGTAAGTAAATTTACTTTATATTTTAGTTTATTTCATGTGTTCTTTAGTACAATGTGCTATATCAGTGCATGCTCCCTAACCTGATCTGTTCTTTAGTATGTGTTACTAATATTTATTTTGGCTCATGTAAAACCGAATTACATAAAATGACTTGCGTAAGGGGTTATGGAATGATGACTTACAGTTCTTTTTTTGTATTTGACAGGGGAAGTCACTGTAAAATACCTTAAATGATAATGGGAAAATATTGTAAATATCAATCAGGTAAAATACTTTTTAAAATATATGGAAAATTTGTACATTTACAAAATGTATCTTTATTTAATATGATTTTAGGTCTAACATGAATTAATTTTTTTGCTTCAGTTACTGGTGTAATCTGTAACACGATAATGACATGAGAATATGTGTTAAAATACAGTTTCAAAGAACTACCTATAAACAGTGTTACTGAGCTATTCTCAATAAAATAAGATTCTACTCAAGGGTGCAGTTAGAAATTTTGAGCCCCATGAAAGCATATGATACTAGGCCTCAGCCCAGACCAAAACAATTATGCTCCAAATATTTTTGTGCTGTCAGGTTTTGATAATGTTTTTTTACCTGAGAAGAGAATAGGGTTGGGTCTGGAAGATAAACACGTCACTGCAATGGCCCAAGGACGGAAATCTCAGGACAGCTATCTGAAATAGACATGCTGTTTTAAGACATTAGCCTGGTTCACAAAGCAGCTTTTAAACTCACCTTTATGTCATTGTTAGGCTCATTCAAACTTCCATTTCATTTATGATCATATCATTATTATTATTATTTTGCCCACACTCAGCTGATACATATTCATTGTAATTTATGAATCCACCTGGATAAATACCAAAGATATTTAGCTTAAGTAATGCAATGAAAGGTACTGAGACATGGAACCAGGACTGGAAACTAACAACCTTCAGGTCAGGAATTTATATTTTGATCCGTCATATCATCTGATGCCCAGTATTTACATAACATCACTATTATAAGTGTAATATGATACCTATATAATAATGGTCTGTTCCCATTTTATATCCTTATTGCCTAGCAGCTCCAATGATGCTACACACCGTGTCCATTAGCATCCTGTAGTCACGACTTCCACCAAATATCACAACGTCTGAGTCCAGCCCCAAGCATGCTGTGTGCCACAACCTGCAAGTGGGGATAGGGTGGACATAGTACATTCGGTGGGACAAAGGCAGAGGGGGTGGGGGTAGAGCAAGGGCAAAAGGGGTGGCGCAAGACAGGTAACATGGCTTGACAAAACCAGCCCATCGGTACCACAATGCACAACTTTTATACTTTCTTCTGAGCTGATGGTATCATGCTTGCAATGAATGCATAAACAAGCTAAAAAATACAAAATAGTTCTTTCTTTCACAATAATGATCATTTGCCGTTTCAGCAAAGCATTTAATTAATTCTCCTTATTTTAATAACCTGAAAAGTTTATTTGCATTGGCTCAAATGCATTTTGATATTGATTTTTCACCACTTTTTCATTTTAGAAGTTGATCTTATTCAATAAATTCGGAAGAGGACTTTGATCTCAGAATTCTGATTTTGATCTCAGAATTCTGACTTTATTTCTCAGAATTCTAACTTTAATCTCAGAATTCTGATTTTTTGGTCTAAACTCAAAAAAGTCAGAATTCTGACATTAAAGTCCAAATTCAAATAATATTTTCATGGTGGTCCTAATCCTCTTCCATAAATAAATGCTAGCAACCTTAAAGCAGAAATTAATGGTATATGGGTCTGGGGCATTCTGCTCTCTTATTCCCATTCAGTAAGTCTGGTATTTCCTGATTTTTTTATCAGATGAAATGGGACATCTTACCTGGGCTTATCCTGGTGAGGATGTTGAAACTGCCTCCATTCTGCTGTTTCGAGGTCAAAAACCCAGCCATCACCTCAGGAGAAATGTAAAGTATGATGGTAAATGTGGCCATTGTTATGCTAAGTGCTGAACTGGCTTCTGAAAAGCAGGTGTTACTTACTGAGGGGTTCGCAAAGTAGGTTCAGGCCACCAAAGAGAAAGAGGGAACTAGGCGAAAATGCTGTCAGGGTGTGCCAGGACCGGCCCTGGGGCACAGCTGACTGGGAAACTCTGGAAACAACACAACACCAAATCAGCAGCTGCTCCTGCGTGCACACAGGGTTGGGCTCGCCATTTATTTAAACAAATGAAATTAATTTATGAATGCTATGCATTTCAGTTGCGAAAGTAATGCTCTGATGACACCAGCTAAATAAAGAGCACTAGCTTTTTATTGTAGATTTTTCCATTTATATTTGTATTTTACCAATTTTCCACCACTTATCCAATGCAGATAAAAAGCTAGCCTGTAGTCAATCTCAGAAATCATTGGCTCCCAGTGAACGTCATAATTTCAAACCCAGTTAAGACTCTGGGTCAAAATGTAAAAATCACCTAAAAAAATAACACAACTGTAACATCAACAGTGGGAAAAACATTATTGTCATAGTCAGATATTTCTGGAGCTATAGTCTATTATCATCTGAGAGAAACAGGCACTACCTATACCCAGCATTTCATTAATTTTAATACAAAGCAAAATACTACTCAGTATCAATATATATTTGTAAATGTGCCTATAACAACAGGCAAAAGCTAACAATACAAGCAAGTTTTCCAGTTGGGAAAAAGGGAAGTGTATAGTGACTGAATGTTTTATGAATACTGGAGAACATAAAAGTGGAGTCATATGAGTTTGTGATTGACAAATCAAAATAATACCCAGGGCACATTCAAGGGAGTCCTAAATGAGCATGTCCTACAGTCCTAAGTGAGAGTTTTGTCAGGTGGATTTTTTCTGGAATTTCAGGCAGAAGCACAGCTGCCCCATTGGTCATGTCATAGACAGTTAGCAGCTACATTCTCAGATACCAAATAAAGGACCCAAATATTCATTACTAACAGCTGGAAGATGATCCACATGTCCCTTGGAGGGAGTTATGAAGCAGTTTGTAAATAACCGAAAGAAATACAATATCATAAGGCACTGGTGGAACCTGCCGAGCAAGAGTATTAGGTGGAATGGAATTACAAGTACGGTACCTCACAGGAATAGTTTCTGAAGGCACAATGGTCTATAGATATGTACAGTTTCTTTTTTATTTTACTTTACAGTACAAAAAATCCATTTTAATGCCTTTCTTTAAAGAAAACTGTTAATTGTAATTTCTCTGTCTGTTCTTACATATTTGTCCATGTCCAGGACTCCAAATTCAGACAATGAAGGTCCATCATTGTGTTTTCCTATAGAAAGACATCACACAGAAAACACAGTCAACCTTCAACACAACAAAATCACCCTCGGCCTTCAGCACATGAAATCACACTCAACTTTCAGCACATTAAAATAACACTTAGCCTTTCATCACACCAAAATCACACTAAGCCTTCACTTTCTTGTTAAGGAAATAATATTTACCAAAAATAACTAACATTATTATCACCTGTGAAAAGTGTTCAAATAATTTTATTTCAGTAAGCATACAACTCTGTTAACTCAAATAAAATTAAAAAGTTGAACTTGTGAATATGATTTCATTTCCAACAGCAAAAAGAACTGCAGCTTCCATAGAATCTGAGCAATGTCCCCTTTGTGAATACACTTAGAATCCCCCAGCAAAAAGGTGAGTCTAGCCATGATAGATCAAATAATATGAAAGTCACCCACCATGCCTCCACAGACATATCCCCTGCTGCCCAGAGTAGCACTGGCATGAGCAGCCCGTGGTGTGGGGGAAGAACCCTGTCATCAAATGCCAAACGAAATTTATATACAAACCAGAGTCTGCCAAGCACTCTATCAAATCTGACTGAAAATGAATAATGTTTACATTTTAATTTAAAAACTCTGAGGCACTGCAAACTGTAGCCTCAAAAACATTTTTATCTATAAAATTAAGATTTACTTTTAAGAAAACCCAGTACAAGTGTAAGTATAAAAGAAGTCTGAAACTGTTCATCTTACTGAGGTGTGAGGCTGAGTCCAGGTGTTGCTGCAGGGATCATAAACGTGAACTTCATTGTTCCAGCCCCAGAACCTGAACAGTGCATTCCCAATCACAGCCTGAATGCAAATTGCAAACATGTCAGCAATACACAGTATATCTCAATGAAACATGCAATGGGAAAAAGTAAAAAACAAAAAAAAGTGTCATATTTTACCCAAGACGTTTCATCTATAGTGAAACTGTTGGGGTGGACATCTCTTCTCTGCTTACATCCATAACCGCCAAAATAGATAATCCTAAATAAAATAAAGGAAACAAATTACTAATTCCATACCTCTGCATATAGCCAATCTCACTATACAGTTTGTTGTTTTGAAAGACTTGACTTCTAACCCAATTTCATTTTATTCGAACCTATTTCTAATCTATTACTATTATTATTACTAATCCCTTACGCCATAAATACTCAGACTTTAGAATCCACAATTGCTGCTTTCATTGTGCATTTTGATATTTTAAGAATCCATAGAATTAAACAAACGTGAATCATAAAATGATTGCTAGAAAGTAATTTAGATTTTTTTATGGGTTCTGCTCTCAGCAGATCATGTTTCAGTTAAAGTTATCACACTACACATGTATGAAGCTGCTTTCCAGTTACTGTATGAATGAATGGTATACATTTTCCTCATATATTTGAATCAATGTCATTTTACAATCATATAACTACATTCCTGTTTTAAAATATAACACCTTATCATTAGTTAATATGTAGGTCTTTTGGTTACTATTAGCCCATGTATTCATTCCAGTAGTTCAGTATCATTTACAGCATGTTAGAATGTTTGCATTGCCCTGGAGCTGTAAAAGGCAAGATGAGGAGTAGATTACCACAAATAATTACACCACAAAAGTAACAGGCAAGCCAGAAAGTACAAATCACATTCTGTAGTTTTATTCGTGTTGTGGTTATTTTATTTATTGTGGAAAAATGTATTTTTACCATGTGTTGTTTTGTGTATGTTTCTGTTTTAATTTTAATTACTAATGCAGTAGTTTTAAAGCAAAAAGCCCAACCTGTCTTTATAAACCCAGCAAGAGTGCTTGTCCCTTGGTGTGGGGCAAGACTCCCCATCCTCTGTGAAGTTCTTCCAAATGTACTTTTCACCCAGTAGATTAACACAGTACATCTATAACAGAATATAGTTTCACATTAAATAGCACAATATATGTCACAGTGGCCTAATGAAACAAATAAAAAACAGAACAATTAATTGTCCTTAGCTCAGTATTTTGCCATATTATCAACCAATGGTGGAAAAAAAGTACATTGTTTGGATAACCTGTTCTCTGGTATGAAGTTAACGTTTAATTGAAGTATTAATGAGCAGAACAATGTTGTGCCCCATAACCTACATGTAAAGGTTAATCTACGCTCATCACAAAATGAAACTAATTTTACATTCAAATGAGACGAATGTATTCTTAGTGACGTAACACTTTGGGACCGTAGTAATATACTGATCCAAAATTATACTTAACCTATTTGTTTCACGCAAATCTTATAATATCACTATTTATAATAAATACAATGAATACAAATTCCATTGTACTACACACGTACATAAGAGAATATAACTTTAAATTACTGGAATAACTCCAATATATGGCGGATTACAGTATTTTAATACAAAATAATGGGACACTTCAAATGTGCTTAAACACCCGTGTCGAATACAGCTGTAGGCCTATAACGTTTTCCCTAGCCGCATAGCATATTTTTTAAATTTGATGGACTACCTGATTTGAATGCCCGTTGTCGTTACACCCACCAAAGATGTACATACTGCCGTTGAGATAACTGCCGCAGGTTCCTGACAAGGACGGTGGGATATCTCCCTCCATCGGACGAGTCTGCCTAACAAATGCACGTGTCAACATGTAAATTTTGGATTACTGCACAAGGAAGTGCGGTACAACTGCAGTTATTTACCTATCGAAGCAATTTCATAAATGTAGCCTTATCTACTTTTAAGACTATACCAAAATACATACAATACCAAAAGTTGTCTCGTAATATATGATCACAATTTACTCTTACCATTCACCGCTCCGCATGTCATATATACAGATCTCATCGCTAGGAAAGAAAATTTCTTCCCCTGAAATCGACTGCAAAAGGAAATTCGAAAGATAATATTAATGTTACAGATAATTCATGAAACTGTAAACGTCATCTGATGGTAATGGTTATTTCCAATAAACAATCATTAATAACAATATTTACTTTATAGTTTATATTTTGGTACGGCGTGTGCAATTATAAGACTACTAAACATTAATTGTAATCCACGTACATTACTCACCCTATAACCACCCCATACATAAAGAAAACTTCCAACCACCAAAGTGGTATGATCGCTTCGTTCTTGTACAGGTTTCATCCGAGGTCCGCCGAAATTCACGTCCGTTTGATGATCCATCAGAAGAGTAAGTTATTAGTTAAGCTCCTTTTAAATCCGGGGGACAGCGTCGCGCCGTGTTGTGGTCTGATGTGCTGCTTTTACGCAGCTTTTTCTGATGTGCGACGCCGCGAAGGAGTGTCTGTAGATATGGTGAACCAAAAGACACTGCGAACAGTGCGCTGGCTGGTGTGTCAGGGGTCCTATCATTACTTTTTCACAGGTGAAATCTTTATATTACGTTGACAGTTTGTATACTTACTAAGTCTACCTGAGGAATGCATACGTCTGCGTAACCTAATATATTTAAATAAATCGAAAATATAACATTAAGTAAGAAATATGTGAAATAAACAAGCAACTTAGAAACCACTATTATATAAATACGCGCTACATTCGATATTAATACTTAATTTAATTCGTCATCAGCGTTGTATTACACTTTAGCTGGAAAAACAATTCTTCGAATTTGACAACTGGCAAAAGCAAAATGCCTGTCGATGTTAAAACTTCCTCCCGTGTCGGCAGCACTGCTGAAGTTCCATTAGGTGGCGCCATGACACAAGCTAGGCTATGGGAAGTTTTTCTTCGTCAAAGGTCTATTCCAAACACCTCCCGAGGCCTACAGTTCTTACCAATCTCTCTCTCTCTCTCTCTCTCTCTCTCTCTCTCTCGCTTTTTATTTAAACAAAAAACAAATATTCTTATCAATTGAGTTTTCTGCTGTACCTTGTAGTAAACCAGCACAGATTTCAAGCATCTAAAATGATATGTACTTGCTTCTTGCATCTATCAGTGGTAACGCAGTATAATATAGTATCAAAAATGACCTCTCCCAAAACTGTTGTTTTGCTCTATCTCCTGCATGATGCTGCTTTCCCAATCATTGTTCTGTTTCGGTAACCATTTGACTCTTTTAGCACCAGGATGAAATAGCACATGCGTAGGTACCCTGTTGGTATTCACAAAATCTCTGAACCATACACAGTATAAACCCAAAGGCCACTTATTTTATTTTTGGGAGTCAGGGCAGTGATTTATCAACCCAGCAAAGATAGGGAAAGAAGGGAAGCATTGCTGTACTGCTCTGTGTAGTGGACTTTACAGTTCCTGTTGTTGTGGGGCTGGAGCTTCCAATGTTAGGGCCCAAAGGAAATGGCAAAGGATGGCACCTTCCTGATTGGCTGCCCTTTTCAGCCTCTAATGTGTGTGTGTATGCACTCTCACATGTTACATGGATTCCCAGCTGAAGTAGTGTAATACTCTTTTATTACTGTTTATCATATTGCAAACAGAGAAAAATCTCCTAATGGAACAGAACAGTAAGGATCTTTAAATTTATATTTCACATGAACACACAAACACTGAATGCATGAATATAAGAGTAGGAGATACAGAAAAACATGGCACATTTTAAGATGCTGCCTCTGCTTTCACATGCATCAGATGAACCACAAGTCCCAACATGCTATCTGCCTGTAGAAGCAAGCAGTGTAATATTTCAGCCAATGGCACTGATCCTTGTGATATATGGCTTGCATGTACAGTGATTGTCAATGGCAACAGATGTTTTCATTGAGGTATACACTGTATGGCTGTCAGAGAATCCTACAGAAGATCACCTAGAGTCACATGGTGTTCTCTCCCACAGTGCCTCCTATCCCCTCTCTCTCATGTGCTCGCTCTGAATGTAATTGCCTGTATGTGTGTGTGCACATAATGCAGAAGGGAGGGGAGAAAAGGGAGGAGGGAACAGGAGGGGAGTGTGAGAGAGCTAAAGAACTGAGCCAGCTTAAAGAGAGCGGATGAGAGGGAGAGTGTCAGACAGAGAGGAGCTTCTCTTTGGATTCCTCCACACTGGAATTTCCGTCATCTGCTTGCTGGATACGTACGAAGTTAGGGGAGGTCTGGGGACACCAACAGCAAGCAGGGTCACAGGAAGGCAGGGTGACAGCGCGGCCATGCTCTCCAGGGAAAAGCACAGCAGAGTGCGCACAAGTGTCCCTGGGTGGCTCTGAGGTGCAGCTGAGAGTGCAGCGTGAGGGGGGGTGTCATGCCTCCTGGGATCTGGAGTCGCTCGCTGCCACGCTGAAGACATGGCCCAGGTGAGTGGTGGGGGGAGGGGGGCTACGGAGGAGACCAGTACCAGGTACAAGTGTGCAGATAGCATAGCTGCACTGCCTGTCTGCTTGAGTAAGCCGCTCTGGGGAGGTGTGAGAATGGAGCACTGCTATTGCACTTCTGTGTCTGAGCTGTGCTGGGTGATGGGCTAAACTCCAGATTATGACTGGCTGGATTTCCAATGCCTAAGCTTGTTTAGCCATTGTTAATTCTACGCTGTCCTCTGGCCCTTGTGTTCCTGAACGTCTGCATATCTGTACATCTTGCTTCTTCTGTCAGTCTGAGGCCTTTCACCCCACCCTTTTACTCCCATACACACCTCCGCTGCCTGTCTGCTGCCCAGAGACCCCCAAGCGAGGCTGCGGGTGCCTGCAGCTGGATGCTCATTAATTTGCGCTTGTAGTAGTAGTAAGGATAACGCATGCGAGATGGTCTCTCTGTATCAATGCTGCCGCCAACCGCGCTGCTTCCAGAACTAGCTATGGATTTGCTGCAGATCCCTTGCCATGGCCATGGGCTCAGTAGCATTGAAAAGCGCGGTGCAAGTTCATGTGTGAAATGAATAACCTGGAAGTTAAGTCTTATTGCTGAGAGCTCAGCGCCTCCCCTTTAGCCATTTCTTTCTCCATTGCATCCTCCTCCATCCCTCTCAGGGAGTATGGGTGAGGATAGCAGGCTGATGTAAGCCCACTGCATTCAGATTTCACAATGAAATTATTCATCTTTAATTTCATTGGAGAAAATCCATTTACAGTCTGTTAAAGGGACATGAGGCTGTGTACTGTGGTGTGATATCATCGCTCCTAAGGCTGCATGGTGTATCTTCATGCTTCTGTGTGCATGTATGTCTGTTTGCATGCGTGTCTGCGCATTCCCATGTCTGGTACCCTGATGTACATATTTTTTGTAATTTTACCTGCATTTGAAATCAGTCTTATTTTATTTAGTGTATTTTATTTTGAAATATGCAGTGCATAGTTTATTACCTCAGAACTAAAACCAAAATATTTAAACATAATTTAAAATATTTCAAAACACACTCAATAATAATAAAACAACCAATATATTATCCTGGTTTCTTATTTGATTTTTTTAAATTGTGTGTACTTTAAAAGGAACATTGAATATTACTGTTATTATTTACCAGATGTTCTAAAAACTGCAGAATCTGGAAAATAAAAATTCATGTGTGTACAGAGCAAGTTGTATATATATATACAGCTGTAGTGCATGCACACTTTAACATTTGTTATATATGCAACTGCACACTCTTCTGTGTTTTGGCACAAGCATCTCCATACTCTTCTCTGTTTTGGGACATGTGTCTACATGCTCTTTCGTGTGACTACCATACTCACAGGTTAGACATGCAAATTAATGATGATGATAATGATAATCAAGTCAGATAGAGGAATGTGCTTGAACCTGTAGATTTTTCATAACTTGGATGTTATTATATTTTTCATATATGTGTGGGTGAGTAATATGAATAATGTTGTTTTGTTGTTGGTTAATCAGGTTATTAAATTAATGTATGGTAGTTAAGCCAATGATAACAATGAATTCTTTCATGTTCAATGCACCATTTTTGTAAAGAAAAAAAACCCCAAAGAAACAGGCATTTAAATACACTTAACATGACCTTCAAAAAGAGACAGGCGTGAGCTGTACCAATTACTAGTGTAGGAATTCACACTCAAATGGGGATGGTCTTCCACCAATGTTCAAGGGAATTGATTATGAATTAATTTATGATTAATTCATACTCAATTAAATAGGGAATATTAGG
>JABFDZ020000098.1:630212-650492 GCA_019775955.2 Pollimyrus isidori
CTTTACACAGCGTGTAGTTAGAGTATGGAATAGTCTTCCTGATAACGTAGTGCAAGCTGAATCCTTGGGTTCCTTTATTGCTCTCCTTGTTTTATCCCTTATCAGAGCTAGAAAAGATTTTAAGAACTCTAAGCTATTATTTAAGTTCTCCCCAAGCGAGCTTGATGGGCTGAATGGCCTCCTCTCGTTTGTATAGTTCTTATGTTCTTATCACCTATTGAGTAATTAAGCACAATTCCCTAATAGTGAATAGTAGGCCTACCAGTTTAGGAGTTAATAAAGCACTACTCCTTTATTGCTGCTTACTTCCAGTATATTTACGGAACAGTATTATAAAGTGTTACTGCAAAAACTTTATTTTGAGTCATGCCATCCAAATTCAGCTGGATCTGTTCATCTGACAATATGGCAATCATGCCTGTGTTTACTTGTTTGTCCATCCTTCAGTTTTAGTTTTTAAAATATTTTTGTTTCTACTGCTTTTTATTTTGTTTCTCAGTGTTCGCTGTATGTATTTTGTGTTTCAGCGGCAGGCTATTTGCATAACCAATCGACAGCAAATACATTTGTAAGTCCCATCCCAAAGTACCCAAATACCAAAGAAGTACCCCAGCTGGTTTGGCATTTTTGGTACTCAAGCTTTCGGTACTGGTACTCGACCGGAAGTCAATGGAAAAGCGCAAGTACCATACCGAAAGTACCGGACTTTGTGCGGTTGAAAAGCAGTCAGTGTTACAAAAGTCTTTTCAGCATCGCAAAATACAATGCTACTGTTTCCCCTTCCCCCTGATTAAGCTTGTGGAACTGGAATTTCTTCGCTATCAGCAGCAGTTAGGGATTAAATGAGCTTGCAAAACTTCCACAATATGTTCCATCTCCCCAGGCTTCATAGGAGCTATTAAACTGCAGAGCCATTAAACAGCACGGGCACTTTCTTTGTGGCTGTAATGTTATTAGCCAGGCATATAATGTTCAAAGCATTCAATATACACCAGCATCATTGAAGGGGTCCATATGCCCAATTACACCAATCAGTCTTTGGGGGGCTTGCACTGTAACGCCAGACTCATTGGCATAAAAGTGGCTCCCCAAACAGCCTAGACTAGCACATTAGCTAGCCATTTCGCTGCATAGATGTGGCTTTTTGTCCAAACTGACACACACCAGCAAATCATGCACAGGTTGAGGACTCCACAACTTGTTGCCAATTTATGTTATGTTATTCCCTAATGTTTATATGCAAACAATTTCACATGCATACCCAGAGTCATGCTGACACATTGTCTTCAGGTTCCACCAACTCTAGAGCTTCTTTTTATTGCATCCAGGGAACTTCACTTGGGAACTTCACTCCTCAAATTTTGGCGCCAGTGACTATTTATGTAACACAACATTTAGTTTCATATACAACAGATAGATGCTCAAGTTGGGGAGCATGAGGCAAACTAGTTTGAAGAGTCGTTATGTTTCCATCTAGTGTCCTGCTGGTGGTAGTGAAGACTATTATGCTGCCACTTCAACAGGATTATGAGGATTAGATGTTTAGAGAAATCTTCCTTACGTTCATATGACGACAGATGGTGTCCCGCTGTGCACTCCATGGAGAAGAAGGAAACAAATTAGGAGTACAGCAAGACCTTGGACATTAGCAAGGTTACGTTCCAGAACCCGTTGCAAATGAGGAGAATTCGTTAATGTTTGGCAGAGTCACTAAAAATGGTGATATGTGTTTATTTCTATGCTTTGAGCCCTAAGTATGCTCCCAAAGCACTTTAATTTCGTTTAAAAATTTGCTTAATACAGTACCTTTAAAAACGAACCCTTTCAGTGTTTATAGCAAATGTGTCTCAAGAGGGAAACCCCAGATGCCTTTACTACGTATGTAAACATCAGCACCTCTCTATAAATTTATCATTTTTTTGTGCATTGAATTTACGTTAACATGTACTTTACAAAATAGTAAATGAACAATTTTCTAATATTTATGTAACCATTAGCGTTCCTGTCATTTATTGCTGGGGCACAGACTGGGGAAGCAGGGTAAGGATGCAAGGGTTCGGGGAACACAGGGTTTAATCAAAAGGTATAGACAAGCAGGACAATGGAACAGGCAGCAAACTTAAAATGATGTTAATGACTCGGGAAACATACTTAAATATACAAGACTAATGACAGCAACTCGAAACAGCTGATCACATGGGGATTCTACACAAGGTAGATGAGGGGGCACACAGTAGGATCGGACGAGCAGGTCAGGACAGTTCCAAAATGAATAAACTTGCAAAGGTACAGTACAGTATGTACATAAAAAGGAACATTCACTTAAAAAGCCATGTTTAAGGGATTTTTTAAACTGATTTATAATGTATGTCTTGAACTTTCTCCCAAAACACAGTAGAATCTTCATTAACTAAATGTTTCTTACCAAGTTTACACATAAAACCATGAAACCATGAAAATTAAACAAACAGTAGGGGTTTTCAAGGATTTTGTGATGTATGAAAAAAATTGTGGATGCAAATAAGTTGGGTTCCAGTGAAATTTTTGCAGATCTGTGAATTTGCGAATCACAAACACACAAGGTCTCACTGTATATGTTTACTACTTGTGTCAGGATCAGTCCCTGTACCATTCTGTTCCTGTCCTTAATCTCCCAGTTTGGCCAGCAGGTGTCGCTGGCCATCTCATAGTTTTCCTTGTACTTTACTTTTCACATATAGCCTTCTTTAAAAGAACCAAACTCAGACCTCTAGTAGTGGTCCCAACAGTGGACCAACAGAAGGGGAACTCAGTTCTTTTTGTGTTCACAATGCAAGTTCATTTGAAAGGGGACTCGGTTCTCTTTGTGGTTTACTTCAGCTCAGATGGGACCTCAGTCCTTTTTTGTTCATACTTCAAATTCTTATACAGCTCTCAGACCTTTGCTGCTTTGGATTCTGGGTAGTTTTCATATCAACACTCCCACATTCAATTAAGTTTTTTGGGTTGGCACCAGTACTTCCATAGAGAATACTGTCCAGCTGGTCATAAAAGGGACATGTGTCTTTAATTTCTGCCGATTCTCTGCTTCTTCGAATTCTGTTGAATGTAAAAAAAGTACAGTGGTACCTCAGTTCTCGAACTCACTAGAACTTGAATATCTTGAAAGTTGAACAAACAAGTTTGACCTTGAACTCAATCTGAATATCAGAAGTCGAACCGTGAACACTGACCTAATATAAATTGTATGTGCCAGGAAATGAGTCATATTACAAAGCAATTCTTACCTTCTTCACAGACTGGATGATTAACCAAATAAAGCAGCGCAACATTGCAGTAACTAACAATAAATAAAACGTGTACTATTAGAGCATTTGTCATTTATTTAAACTTTATTTTACCAGGTAAATTAACTGACAACCAGTTCTCACTGCTTTACATGATATTCGGGAGAAATAGCAGATTACGCATCGGAACCGCCTGGGATACAAATGTCATGCATGTAACTAAACTCTTCTACCAATCAGGGCAAAGTTGTGTCATCACGGGGGAGGTTCCAGTTTGTGCAGCCGGGTCAGAGGTCGCAATGAATCTAACCATAATGCATTGCATCAGGATCAGAATGCGTTGCTTTAAGCCAGTGCTGTAAGCAAGTCGAACACACCTGATGATCGGGCTGGGAAGTAAACTGAAACATAGTCTTAATACAGAGGAGAGGACTAATGACTACAACAAGAAACAGCTGATCGCATTGGGATCCTACAGCGGACCATCGGATCAGGACAGGGGTAATGTTGGGATAAGATCTTTCTTGTTTTGGAAGCCATGAAAAATGCTCTCCTTGTTTTATCCTGTTTATTTTGTGTTTAAATGCTAAAAAAAAATAGGTGTAATTTTGGAGTGTCCAGAACGGATTAAGTTTGAGAACCGAGGTACCACTGTACTGTACTCATCAAATTTTTCCTATAAGAAATAATGGAAAACCAAGTACTTGGTTCCTGCCCTCCCCCCCAAAAAAAAAAAATTACACCTAAATATGGTTTTTTTCTTAGCATTTAAAGACAAAATGTGAAGAAATTTTGAGTTATAGTGAGTTTGAGAACCGAGGTACCACTGTACACATTTTTTTTTTAGTTTGACACAGCACTGGAGTGTGGTCCTTTGGTATCCTCTAGCCTTCATTTCAACTTCAAACTGCAGGAACACCTTTGCATTCCTGTGTGTTGTAGATAGTTGACGCTTCATGTTTTTTTCGTTGTCAAGAATGTCAAGAAGCGGCATAGTCTCCTCCTCTAACCAAACTATTCTGTGTCCCACACTTGCAGCCATTAACTTTGCAGCTTGCAAAGCTTTTGCACTTGCAGCTTTTTTCCCGGGACTGTACCACGTGATCTGCCTACCACAAAGCTAAACTGTAAAAATTGTCGAAGCAAGCCATGACTGTTTCTTGTCCATAATGCAGTAGTTAAACAAACTGTGTCATGGACTAAAAGCGAACCAGACTGAGACTACCTCCCAATGTGGTCTGTTTGTTTTATTTCAAAGGGGTCTGAGATCATTTGGCGTGTTCACATATACGCAAAAATGCTGACTAATTGATCTGAGTTCGCTTTAAAGGATGAAACAGACCAAGTGTGAGAATACCCTAAGTTTAGTTTTCTCTTCCCGTCCTGGCATGTTCCCCTGCTCCCTGAGCTGGACCATCACATGTTTGAATGAGCGAAGTGCACAGCTGCAATCTGTGCTTCCTTACCATTGTGGGTTTGAGGGTAACAAAAACCCAATCTCAACTTTGTTGGACATTTTGAATTTTGTTTTCTTATTTTTAGTTATGCTGCATTTCTGTTATTTATTTATTGGTTCTTGTTTTTGTCTCCTTGTTAGCTTTCCCTGCTTTATGTAGTTTTGTAGTCATGCCCAGTACATTATGATTGTCTATTACCCTCACCTGTTGTTTGTTTGTAATTAGTAACAACTTACACCTGTTTCAGAAAGTTTGTTCTGTTAATGTCATACCTCAAAAAGTATTTGAATGCTCTTTTAAACTTAGCAGATTACTTTCTATTGAGGACGAACTGGAATCAGTCGCACAAATTTGAAACAACATAGCAAAGAAAAGGGCAGTTTTAATATTTGATTTTCTTAAAATGATACCTGAAAAAGTATTTGAAGGATCTTTTCCCAACTTTGACATATCATGTAAGGGACAAACTGGAAGTAATCGTGCAAATGTTGAGAAAACCCATCCCAAAATTGAAGCAACACTCTTTCATGTCAGCAAAGGGAAGCGTGAAAGCAGATATCATTTGACTTGAGAATGTGATAAGTTAAAAAGTATTTTATGGATTTTATTTTTGCTTTACAGAAACAATACATGGCTGAAGATCTGATTTCACTTTCAGATAAATTACCCCAAAAATGAAACAGCAGCAATATGTGGCATCAAAGGAAGAAAACAGCAGCTGTAAAAGACACTTGCTATTGGGAACACAGTAGCTCTAAAAGTATTTTTTGGATCTATTTTAAATTTTTCAGATATAGATGAGAAATTATAAGTGAAATTCTGAGACTGATCACACCAAAATTGAAGCAGTACTGCATAGTGATACCTTTATGTTTGGTTTGGTAATGTTTACTTTTCACCTGTGGAGCACATTTTTAGCTAACTAGAGCTTGTCTGTATACAATCTATGTAGCAGTAATATTTCATCTCAAAAGAAAATTATATGGTAGTTGCTTAGTTATACCTAGAGAGTTCTGGAGGGGCCAGGGACAGCTTTTTGAAATTTCATAAATACAATGTATTATGAAATTCCAAGTTGGAATGGAAGACAAATTATGCGTTATTATAAAGATGTACGTGAATACGTTTACCAATGTAAAACAAATAGCATCCGCACACGTAACTGTAGCATCTGGCTTTGCGGTCACTTGTTCAATTAATGAATAGGTATAGTTTTGAAATTATAGTTCATATGGTTCTTTTGGGTAAAGCATATTTATTGGTTTCTACATTTGTAATTGATCCATCCAGTGACTCTAGAATTTGTAAAGGTTGATGGGCCTGGAGGAAGTAAGACTTAGATTAGGAGAGTGGGTGGGATAGGACTTGGGAATACATTGCTGTCATTCTGACAACATTCTTTCTAATCATATTTCTCTTTTTAATAAATAGTTCCAAGGGTGGTCCAGTATCATTGCTGACCAATTTTGGGACATCAGAGCCATTTGATTATTAGTTGATATTTAAAGGTTTTGGTAACACATACAAAGTGATTGAGTGACCGACAGGGATGTGTTAGTGGGCCAT
Source organism: Pollimyrus isidori (assembly GCA_019775955.2). NCBI lineage: Eukaryota > Metazoa > Chordata > Actinopteri > Osteoglossiformes > Mormyridae > Pollimyrus > Pollimyrus isidori. Next base: position 636,502 of record JABFDZ020000098.1, read on the forward strand.
AGTCATTCGATAGTGACAGTGGCTGGTTGAGGGCAGAGGTCAGTCCATGCGAGTAGGGCTCGCCTCAGATTGGTCAGTCTCTCTAGGGCCGGGAGTCTGGCTGATCACCCAATCTGTTGCTGTGACATGAGCTTGTCCTCAGAGATCTCCACCCAGCCATTCCCTAGCCTTTTCACTTTCCCAGGCTTTTTTTTCTGCTGCCTCTGTGCTTCTGTCTTAGTGGATCCATTGTCCCCTGATAAATGTATAAAAGCAATCATAGATGACTGACTCCATCAAGGTAAAACAGGAGTAATAAAAAGCCATATTAGTGTAAACAATATGGGAAATATTATGTCCACCAATATTTATTTTACCCTCTGAAAATTTGCCTTTCAGGTGCTACATGGTGGGAAACAATAACAGTTGGACTGAGCTGAATTAAAGTTAGTCACTCCTCCATCCCAGAACAAAAGGGAGAGTACTTGACTGATGAGAGAGAAAGGGGTCTGCTCAACAGTGCCACTTCCCTTCTTTGACCACAGGAAGTCCTGCTTGGACGGAAAGCACCACAGGGGAAATGCATGAATGAAATCAGAAGTGATGACAGCTGAGATCTATATTAGCATTATGCACTTAAGTCCAAACAAGGTGAAATTGATGTAAGCATTATTCCCTTACGGGAGAAGGTGGAGATAAAATGAGGTGAGATTACGAGAAATGTATCACTCAGACATACGTGTCCACTTAACCGCAGTAAAAGTGGGAGTTGGGTGACAGAAAACTTGTACATTTCAGGGAAAATTGTGAACCATCAAAAATTACTCATTCATATATTTTGCTTTGTTTAACTGCAAGCATATTTTAATAAGACTCGCCAATATACCATAGAAAATGCATGACTTTTACCTAATTTTGATCATCCTGAAGGCTCCACTAATATGAAAAATAATGCCGGATGCATCTCACTTCTGGTGGACCACAGTAATTCCACAATGAAGAGATCTTTTCTCAGCCATTTTGGCTGCAACTAACATCAGTGTCCCCAAACTAATTTATTACTTGGGTCCCGCCATGGCGTATTCATTTGTAAATGGTAAATGAATGCAGGGGGGCTAAAAAGCGTGGCCTACATTTTAGATGTGCATTAGATAAGCAGGTCATTACTAGGGATGGGTATGATTTGAATTTTTTCTATTCTGATTCTGGTTCCGGTTCTGCCTAATTGATTCTGGTTCTTATTGATTCCATATTTCCACAAAGATAAAAAAAATTGCTAACATAATTTAGCTCTGATATAATATTTGCCTTTTCCATTTTGTACCAGGCAGGAATCAATACATTGGACAAGTTGTCTCTGGAGGGAGTTCTGTCCTTAGGATCCTTGGTCCTTTGGCCAGCTCCCTGCAATTATAGATTAGACATAAATTACATTAATTACATTAGTATTATATATATAAAAAGCTTGGACAAGCTTGTTTTTGTAAATGACGAAGATTCGACAAAGGAAAACGAATGTAGACCTTTCACCACAAATGCGGTTACTGCTCTGTGACACTCCTCAGTTTTTTCTTCGGTTATGTTTCCTTTTATTGCTAACGTGAATGGTGTGTTGCAGCTAGTACTCCATGATTGCGGATTTGTAGAGATATCGCTAGCTGAAGAGGGCTTACTCGTGCTCGGAGATTACAAGAAATCAAACACTGCACTCTTTGAGATCTATCCTGTGCTGCCTTAAATGTTTGGTGAGGTTGGTGTACAGCTCTTTCAACGACTTATCAATTTTGTGCATATGTTGCACGCTGCCTTACCTTTTCAGTGTACTGAAGCCACACTTTTGACTGTTTACGATCCATGTTGAACACTGCTAGCACTCTTCTTCTCTGGCAGTAACGTTTAGTGGTGACGTTGGGGACAAGCTGTTTTTTAAAAATAATTAGCAACATGCTGGCCACTTTCTATGTTCTGCAGTAGGGGCATGGTGGATGTACTAACATGTGCGTGTGTGCGAGGGTCAGTCTCATTCTAATGGAGCTTTCTCTGGCTGTGAGTCTGATGTAGAGGGAGGGGTCAGCAGTGATATCTTCAGGATAAGGCCTGGGAAAAAAGAGGTACTGTAGCAACTGCTCATGGCTCTAGGGAGGGGCCTCTATCCGGTAGTGACACACATGCAGCCCCACCCAGCCGGAGACTGGAGGCACCATTACAGGAGTAAAAAGGGGAGATGTCTGGAGAAATGCAATGATAGGAATGACTGAGCTACAGCTGGAAAAACACAGGGGTTAGCTCACACAGGCAATTATGCCCAAAAAGTACCTGAAATAAGAGGACTGTGGAAGGGAGCAACAGAAACAGACAGAAATGTAGAAGAAAGATATACTGAACTAAAATGTGGGTATAGATGTTGGACTCCAAGAGGAGGCTGAAGGGTTTATATTACAGCATTTGGGTCCTTGCGTGGTGAAACTGCACATAATGAGAGGTGTGTAATCACCCTAATGCTTATGCACTGCACAATAAGTGACTGAATGAGCATGCTCAGTGAAGCCCCCTGGGGGTGGGTCCTGGCCTTCCTGGGGTATCATACCGTGTTTCGCTCTGTGAGCCACATTTTCCTTCAAGCTCAGTGGCACAAGTGAAAGTCACACTTCCTTCATGCTAGCACAGACAATTTGGGCTCAAGGTTGTATAGAACGGGTTTGCTGTTTACTTCCCAGACCCGGAGCGTGTTTTTGAAATAAGAAGCATTGCTTCCAGTCTTCCAGGCCATTTTTATCTGGTTATTTAAAGACTGCTTTGGGATTTAGGCTGCCAGTGGACAAGGCCACACTGATTAGGGCTTGTTACACATCTCTCCTACACAGAGGTTACTCTCCTCAGATCTTCACCTCCCTCACCACAGCCCTACTAAGCTTCGCTGTCCTCATAAAGACCTCCCCTCCTCCCAAAGCCGACTAGAACAGGGAAGACTGATGCTGGCTTTCCAGTGCTGCCACGGTGAACCTCTCTGTGTTTTGGACTAGGTTGTCACTGTGTCTGTGGTAGGCATTGACTCGAATGGATGCAGATATTTGTTTTGCCTTATCTTTATTTTTTATAAGTTTCCTTTAGTTCCCTTTGTTTTTAATGAATGTGACTTTATTAAGTCTTGCAGGAAGTTGATAACTCAAGGATTCTTGGCCTGCCCAAGAGAAGAAGTGGGAAGAAAAGCATATAAACATTACATTTTTAAAACACAGAATTATTTTTTAAAATGTATAAATTGCAGGACCAAGTTAACATTATATCAGACAGAATGTACTACTGATACTCCCTACATCAACTGCACCAATAAATCGATCGCTCTTCTATATTATAAACAAAAACAATATGATATTCTGATGTGATATTTGATATTGGGGGGAGGGTTAAGGATATCAAATTCACTGGTTCCAAGGTCAGAGGCATATGGCTGGACCTCTTAGACATAACTTGAGCTGACATCACTTCCCATCCACACTGTCCTGCCACTATCTCTCCACATACTGCCACAATGTAAGGACATGTGTACAGAAGAATGAGGTGTTATAGGGGAAACGTAGATCTGTTCACAACATGTGGAGGTGGATGGACTAGCAACTGCTAGGACAGTCTGCTGTGAGTTTGGTCACTCCCCTGAGAACTGAATGCTGTACATTTTAATTTCAGACCTTCTTTTCCAGACCAGAAAAACATTGTGAGTCCCAGGTCTGCAGTCTGGGTGATGTTTTGATTTTCATTCAGACTCAAACACTGGATCAATTTACTGTTTCCCTGACATAACTATTTTGGAAACCTCTTTCAGAGGTTATTCTGAACTTGAGCAATGTGGCCAATGTAATGAACAAATTAGAAAACACTATAAACTGTTCAGGCTATATTGGTCACTTTGTTGTATGTGACAGGCAGAGTATGAGACAGTGCCTTTGAGTGAGCCCTCATGGGCCAACTTTGAGTGGGTTGCTCAAACTGCATCGCATGCCGCTTTAGAGTAGCCACTAATTGCAGCCACATGGCAATGTGCTCTTTGTGCCTCACTACTGCGTAATCCACACTCCCTGTGTAGCACAGCTGGCTGACAGACCTGATCCTTTCTCCTTGGTTCCTCATCCACTGGGCCTCCTATAGACAGCCTTGTCTCAGGATGTCTATAAAGAAAGCCCAGCCCTTGAAGCCCCCATCAGTTGCTTTTGTTTTTACATTATCTTCCTTTATTCCTAACGTCAGATAATTCAAACACCCTCTACTTAACTTTATTTATTTGTGTATTTATTGTTGCTGTCATGAAATACTATTCCGTATAAAGTGTATAGGACTTTTTGTGCATCAAATGCCCCTTGAAACCTGAAGGTTTCATTGCATTAAAACAAAGTGAAAGCTTATATTATGTTCATTTAGGGCTAAGTGAAGTCAAAGAGAAGTTAAACCTAATAGTACTTTAACACACTTTCACTTCTGCAGTTATCGTTTAAGAACAGGGAGAGTGATAAATCATAAATAAATTATGAATATAAACACTGTGCATTTACCAGAATATACGAACAGTAATCAAAGTCATCTGTTTAAGATGAGAAGCTCATTTCCTATATGAATATGGAGTCTGTCACAGAAACCACAGCACACACCCTGGTGCCAAAGTATGACATGACATGACATGACATGACAAGACAAACAGTTTAACATTTTATGTTACAGCCTTATCCAAAATGCATTAAATAATTTTTTACCTCAAAATTCTACACACAATACCCTATAATGAAAAAGGTTTGCTTGAAATTTTTGCAAATTTATAAAAAATAATGAGCAAAAAAAATCACACGACCATAAGTATTCACAGCCATTGCCATGACACGCAAAATTGAGCTCAGGTCCATCCTGTTTCCACCGATCATCCTTCAGATGTTTCTACAACCTGATTGTAGTTGATCTGTGGTAAATTCAGCTCATTACATAAGTTTTGCATAAGTCTCTTGCACCTTATATTGTTATGTTTACAATGTCCCACCCCCATATCTGCACTGACACTATCCCTACAGTGAAGCATGGTGGTGGCAGCAGGTGGTGGCAGTATATCGGGAGCAGGAATTGGGAGACTTGTCAGGATTGAGGGAAAGATGAATGCAACAATGTACATCCTTGATGATAACCTACTCCTGGGCGCTCTGGACCTTGGACTGGGCCGAAAGTTCACCTTCCAACAGGACAACAACCGTATGTACAAAGCCAAGGAGTGGCTTCAGGACAGCTCTGTGAATGTCGTTCAGTAGTCCAGCCAGAGCCCAGACTTGAACTCGTTTGAACATCTCTGGAGAGATCTGAAAATGGTTATGCACTGATACTCCACATCCAACCTGATAGAGCTTGAGAGAGGTTCTGCAAAGAAGGATGGGACAAACTGCCCAAAAATAGGTGTGCCAAGCTTGTAGGATCATACTCAAAATTACTTGAGGCAGTAATTGCTGTGAAAGGTGCTTCAACAAAGTATTGAGCAAAGGCAGTGAATACTTGTTAATTGTTTTTATTTTTAATAAATTTGCAAAAAATTCAAGGTAACTTCATTTTGTTATTATGGGGTATTGTGTGTAGAATTCAAGTAGACAAGCGCTATATAAATGCAGTCCATTTACCAAACCTGGACGCGAGATAGGGATCAGTCACTGGCACCGGGGCTGGTGCACAGAGATTTCCTGTATTTTTTTCTAGCATAGCGGGGAAGGCTTTAAACTGCAGCTTTTTGCGCGAAGGAGGGGACACACATTAGCGGAAAAGAGGGGGGCCACGAGGAAGGAAGCTGGGGAAGTGAAGGCTACTGATCATCGCACCAGGACTACCATCAACTTCTTATATTTTTGGTTAACTTTGTTTTACTTTGTGTTGCGTTGTAAGAGCACACCTTACTGTTCTCCCGTGAAAACAACCCAGCTGTCCAATGAATGGAGTTGCTTTTTGCCTTGTCGGAATTCCACCCTACCCCGGCACTAAAGTAAGGCTCCGGCTGGCGGAGCGCACTCTGCGTTCCCCGGTCTCCAAAGCGTAGGCGCTGTGTAGCGTTATCTACAGTACTTTCCATTACATTCTCAAACTAGATTCCTATAGCCTACTTGCCTGTTCACCTGGAATTAATAACACGGCTAAAAACCGACGTGAATTAAAACGTGTGTATTCCAGGACCCGGCATGCTGCAAACATGCTGCAAAGTATATGGGGGGTTCTGGTATTATGTTGGACATAATGTAGCAGTAGGCTGTGAAAGGCAGTCAGAGCCGCTGCGAATCTGGTCTGATCTATCAGAGATGTCACATAGGCTACTCAACTAAGGCAAACTGAAATAGTTGTGCTTTTTTATGTCGTATATCGTTAAATCTAAAGGTTACGATTTGCTCGCTGCCTCCGTGCAGCTGACATTTGTATCAGCGCGGTTCATTGAAAAAGATGTGTTTCTTCACATTCTTCGTAGATGTTACGAGTGGCTTATTCTAAAGCGGCATGCGATGCAATTTTCATAGTACGTACAGAACTGTAGGAGGGGGCTGTCATATTATCACATCGCTCCTTATTGATCGCACGAAACATCTTTAACTTTATGTATGCAAATCGTAGATGTTATGCAGTCTTTATTATAAGTTTCAACTCTCCATGACACATTTTACAGGTGTGTATGTATAATTTGCTAATTATATTCCTCTGTCGTATTTGCAGTGACATTGTGGTTTATGCGAGTTATGTATCGTCAGATATCGGTGCTTCTCTTAAGTGAGGAATAAGTTACTGGTTTTACGTATTTAAAGACAGTATTTGGGGTTGCGTGTGAGATCTGGAGCTGGACCCTGTCAGAATTTTGGGCATTGTAGTGCATGTCTTGTTAGTCAGCATCACAAAATAGAATGCTCTTATTTTCCTGGAGTAAAATGTTTAGAGTGACGGAGGGCATAGTCACTGCAATCACTGCATAGAAATGTGGCTACATTGGTAATGGCAGGGTGCCAGGTCAGATCAGGGACCTGGAGCCCAGATAGATAGATAGATAGATAGATAAATACAGTAGAGAGAAAGAGAGAGAGAGCTTGGAACACGCCAGCACATGCACAGTATATTTACAGTTAAATAGATTTGAGGCATTAATATAATGGGAGAATATGTACAGTCACTATATATGTACAAGAAATATATTCAATAAGGTGCTTGTAAGTAAGTTCGCAGGGGTAGAGTTTTCAATTGGACTAAATACACATAAATATGGAAATTGCACATTATTGCTTCAGAATGTTTGAGATCAGTCCTGCAAGTTCAGAAGTGTGATGGACGTAAGGTAAGAACTGTTCCTCAGTCGGGTTGTGCGCATGTAAAGGGTACTGTAGCATCTACCAGATGGCAGAGATGTAAAGAGTTTGCGTCCAGGATGGGAAGGGTCCTTGATTATTTTTCCAGCTTTTCGGCTGCACTGGGTGCGGTGAATTTCTTCCAGTGATGGAAGTTGGGTGCCAGTGATCCGCTGGGCTGTGCACTGTGGGGTTTTCCTGTTCTCCAAGGTGCATCCAGAGTGATGCAGTATGTGATCACTGCCTCTATGTTGCACCTGTAGAAGTTAACCAGGACCTGCTGTGGAAGTTGTGCCTTCTTCAGGTTCTGCAGGAAGTTGAGCCTCTGAAGTCCCTTTTTGGCAATGGCTGAAGTGTTTGCGGTCCATGACAGGTCACAGCTGATCTAAACATTGAGGAATCAAAAGCTCTGAAACACCTCCACGTTCTCACCACTGATGCTGATGGTATGGACTATTTAGTTAGTCTTTGTTGAGTTTTGGGCGAGGTTGTTGTCCTGGCTCCAGCGCTTCAGGTTCTCCACCTCTTCCCTGTAGTCTGACTCGTTGTTTGAGATCAGACCTGTTACAGTTGTATCGTCTGCAAACTTAATTATGATGTTAGAATCATGGGTGGGTTTGCAGTCATATGTGAAGAGGGAGTAGACGAGGGGGCTGAGCACACAGCCCTGAGGTGCTCCTGTATTGAGAGTGATGGAGGTGAAGGTGTGGTTACCCATGTGCAGTGTCTGTTGGTCAGAAAGTCCAATACCCAGTTGCACAGGTGTGTGTTTAGTCCAAGGTTGTGCAGTTTGATGGCCAGCTTCGTGGGTGGAGGGGGGGGGGGTGTGTTAAAGGCCAAGCTGTAGTCGATAAACAGCATCCTCATGTAGCTGTTCCGATGCTCCAGGTGTGATAGGGCAGTGTGGCTAATGTAATGGCATCCTCAGCTGACCCATTTGACCAGTAGGCAAACTGGTGTTGGTCCAGGAAGGGAGGGATGTTCTTCTTGATGTGTGCTAAGACCAGCCGCTCAAATCACTTTATGACAATGGGGGTCAGGGCCACTGGATGGTAGTTTAGGGACAGGGATGATGGTGGCAGACTTGAGGCAGGTGGGGACGGTGGCCTGTTTCAGGGAGATGTTAAACAGCCTGGTGAGGACTGCAAACAGCTGAGTTGTGCAGTGCTTCAGCACTCGTCTAGGGACACCATCAGCTCCTGGAGCTTTGTTGGTTGATGTTCCTGAAGGCTCTTCTAATCTCATGTGGGCTGAACACCACAGTCAGCCTGGTATGATGGTGGTTGGTGTCCTTGTCAAACCATGTGAAGAACTGGTTCAGATCGCCAGGTAGGGGTGAGGTCGCTGTGCTGGTTTGATGGGTGTTGCTGCTTTTAAAATCAGTAATGGACCTGATTTAATGCCACATGCACCGGAGGTCAGAGTTATTGTTGAGGTGCTCCTCAATTTTATCTTTGTAGCAGTGCTTCGCCTCCCTGATCCCTCTACTCACCTGACTAATGACTTCTCGGTCGCCGGTGTGAAAAACCTCATCATGTGACTTCAGCGTATTTTGAACTACCCTGTGTGTATGACCCTGGAAGTTGTAACAGAGTTCATGCAGAAGTTTATGTAGGGCACAACAGAGGATGCATGTACATTCAGGTCGGTGTGGCTGTCCTGTGCGGACTCCAGTTTGAACAAATCCCAGTCTGTGTTTTAAAAACAGTCCTGTAGCCTGATCATGGCTCCTTCGGGCCAGACTCTGATGGTCTGTACAGTGGGATTCATTCTGACAATGAGGGGGTTGAATGCGGAGGTCAAGAGATGTGATCAGACTGACCGATGTGGCGGGAGGGGATGCTTTGTAAGCGTTTGCGATATTACAGTCACAAACTTGTAGGCCTGCCACAGGTGTTGGCTGTGTTCCTGACCCTTCTTCTGTGCCTTGGTAAAGCATTATTGGCATAATGAATATATTAGCTTCAGCATGGAGATCAACATTCTGACAAGTTCTGTCTGACGAGGTGATGTGGATAAGTACAGCGTTCCAGCCAGACCAGGTAAAGTACTCATTTAATCACATGTCATATAGAGACAGAGCTCTGAACAGAGTGGTCATGTATTTTTACTATACATACACAGCTGTACAGTAACAGCCCTGGTTCCTTAAACTAAAGGCCCTCTTTAGGATGGCAGAAATTCCTTGGTCTCTGTGCCTGGTGTTGGAGATGTCTTACTTACTCTCATAAGTGTGGGAAACCTTAAAAGTTTACTTTGTATTGATCAGAATGGAATGAGAACCCCTTCGATGCAGAGTGGGGGATGGTCTCCCAGCATCCTAAGATGAACATGTGTTCTTCCACTTGCTGTCACACAATCTGCACCATGGGATGCTCCCTGTTTGTGTAAAGTTCACAGACAGGAGATGTTATCCACCAATGGTGATTTGTGTTTTCTTTTGTTTGCCTGCCCATTGCATTCTGTTATTTGTTCAGTAAATTCCCAGTTTGTGTTTGTGTGGCTGTGTTTGTGCTCAATTACCAGTCCTGACAAGCAGTTATAGAGGAATTGGGTCTTAAATGATATAATTTATGTAATTTAAATTGGGTCTTAAATTATATCATTTTTTTATCAAGCATTCATCACATTGGTTTCAATGAAAATTATTTTGTGATAATTATCATCATTGATTTATTACCCAGCCTAAATTCAAAGAAAGATTTGCTTGCAAAAATCTAAAGACGCACTGATTTAAGTTTTCTTGACCTTTTGATTCCAATTTTTAATTTTTATGCAAGTGTTGTGATCACATTCTGCCAGGCAGGCAGGTGAGAGGGCAGAGACAAGGCAGACAGGGGAAGATCCAGAAATCAAAGGGTTTATTCCGGGAACGGGACTGACGATGATGAACATTAACAACTTCAATGACAGACCTAGGGATACTAACACAGACACAGACTAAATACACAGGACAAGTAAAAAATAACAGGACTGGTAGACCTTTAAGAAGGGGGACCAGAGGGTGTGCTCCAACTATAGGGGATCACACAACTCAGCCTCCCTGGTAAGGTCTATTCGGGGGTTCTGGAAAGGAGGGTCCGCCAGATTGTCGAACATCTTATACAGGAGGAGCAGTGTAGTTTTCGCGCCGACCGTGGAACAGTGGACCAGCTCTATATTCTCCGCAGGGTTTTGGAGGGTTCTTGGGAGTTTGCCCAACAAGTCTACATGTGTTTTGTGGACTTGGAAAAGGCATTCGACCGTGTCCCTCGGGGAGTCCTGTGGGGGTTCTCCGGGAATATGGGGTTCCGGGCTTCCATTTAAGGGCTGTTCGGTCCCTGTATGACCGGTACCAGAGTCTGGTCCACATGGTGTCCGGTGAGGGTTGGACTCCGTCAGGGCTGCCTTTTGCCATTAATTCTTTTTATAGTTTTTATGGACAGAATTTTTAGGCGCAGCCAGGGCGCTGAGGGTGTCTGGTTTGGTGACCTCAAGATTAGGTCTCTGCTGTTTGCCGATGATGTGGTTCTGTTGGCTTCATTGGACCGTGACCGTCGGCTCTCGCTGGGACAGTTCGCAGCTGAGTGTGAAGCGGAAAAGGGTAGAATGCTCTCTCTGGGTTGAGGATGGGGTCCTCCGCCAAGTGGAGGAGTTTAAGTATCTTGGGGTCTTGTTCACAAGTGGGGTGATGATGGAACAGGAGATCGACAGCCGGATCGGTGTGGCGTCCGCAGTGATGCGGGCGCTGCATTAGTCTGTCATGGTGAAGGAGGAGCTGAGCCAAAAGGCAAAGCTCTCGATTTACCAGTCAATCTACGTTCCTACCCTCACCTATGGTCATGAGCTATGGGTAGTGACTGAAAGAATGAGATCGCGAATACAAGCGGCCGAAATGAGTTTCCTCCACAGGGTGGCTGGGCTCTCCCTTAGAGATAGGGTGAGGAGCTCGGTCATTCGGCAGGGACTCAGTGTAGAGCCGCTGCTCCTCCGCATTGAGAGGAGCCAGATGAGGTGGCTCGGGCATCTGATTAGGATGCTTCCTGGACGCCTCCCTGGGGAGGTGTTCCAGGCATGCCCCACTGGGAGGAGACTCCGGGCAAGACCCAGGACACCCTGGAGGGATGATGTCTCTCGGCTGGACTGGGAACGCCTTGGGATTCCCCAAGAGGAGCTGGAGGAAGTGGTTGGGGAGAGGGAAGTCTGGGTTTCCCTACTGAGACTGCTGCCCCCGCAACCCCACCTCGGATAAGCAGGAGAAAATTAATGGATGGATGGATGGATGGATGGATGGATGGATGGATGGATTTTTTTCTCTCTGCCTGTAAAGGGACAGTTACTTATATAATTTTCCAGCATGTTTAAATTCACCAAATAACATCACATTGACCTTTTTCTCTTTTCTTTACTTATCTTAACATAAAAAACCTATAGGTTACAAATCTCCAAATAAAATTAAAGTGTACTATACTCTTCCAAATAATAATTGGTGCAGGGTAATATTATTAATACCAATATTGCATGTTACATTGCAAGTAAACTTTTTCATACCTTCATACTGCACAGACATTATAGCGTAGGGGGTTAAAATTTCACAAAAATGTTTTCGGTTTCCAATTTCAGTCCCTGGCTGGTTGATTATATAGCTGACTTAGTGATGTAAGATCTGCATGTGCATAGCATGTGATACTGTTATTAATATCGCACATTAGCCAGCCCTATAATATACTACAGCCATATTTTGAATTCAGTACAAAATACCCTGCCTTGCTTTGTCATTAACTGCTGGAATCAGTATTTACGGCTGTAGAAAACCAGTCCCTTGAATTATTGTAGTTTTTGGTTCTTTTTTTGAAGGAATGTCCTTTCCTCTTGGCAGGCCTGGTGCCACTGCATGCTGGGCCTTTCACGGCATTATGTGAGGCATATAGTAGCCTTGTCTTGAGGCCGAAGCCTAACCCACAAAACACAGGGCAAGGGAAACCTTGGACAGGAGACCAAATATACCCAATAGTAAATTTAGTGATGCCATTTCACCTAACTACATGCTTTGTGAGAGAAAACTCAGTACAGGAAACAAGCCAACTCCACACATGGATGCTGAACCCATCACCATGAAGGCCTGAGGCTACTAGCCTAGTCGCACCACTGTGTGTTGTAGCAGATATGCTGCTATATGCCCTCTTTGTCTTCCTGGAATAAGAATCACCTTCATAAGAAAAATTTAAAAACATGAGAAGCTTACCATGATCATTAGGCTCTGGAGTGGTGAGTGTGCAAAGACACTGTGTCCAACCCAAGTTCGTGCAGCCTTTGTCTGAATAGCCAGGAAATGGATCTGACTGAAAAATATTTTTGATTGTAAGGATGGCACCAGGATGACCCTCAAAGGGCCTGGACCCTCCCAAGGGCGTTTACACATAAGTGCCAAGCAGCCTCAGTTGCATCTGCTCAGTTTTGAAGCTACTCTCAAAGTGTCTGTGAAGATTCTCAGTCATCCAGGAGAAACTGTCTGGTGGTTGAGTCATGGCAACTGCACTTCTCTCCTGAAAGGTAGAAATGTTTCACTGCTCATCCAAGCAGCTTCTTCAGTCTGAGGAAGGTTGTAAATGTCCACATATTTATCCTCCCTGGTAGTTTCACTTCACACCTGCCCTGAGTAGGCTCGTTGAGTGAAACAAAAAGGGGAAGGGAGTTGTGGGTCGATGCAACCATCACACCTTAGCAGTCCCTCCTACCCCCATAGGGTCATTAAGAGTGGTCCACCTGGAATTGGGTCTGAATTTTCCTGGGAATGATTTTTGTAGGAATGGATGAGAGGGCAGCAAGATAAATTGGAGACAGGTTGTGCCTAAGGCCTCCACCTCTGTGTTGGAGTTGTACTCCGCTGGGTCCGTTGATGAGAAGAGATTCACAGCTGAAACGAGGAGTAGTTGCAAGTCATGGGTTTATTCTCTAACAGGTTGTAAGCTGGGAGCGTCTGTCTGACATACATTCCGCATGTACAGGAAGAGGCTCAACCATATGTATCAGCTCTGTCCCTCTTATAGCATCTCCCCCCTCTCTCAGTACCTTCCATCTACGTAACAACCACATGTTCGCGGTTTGGCCTAGTTAGTCAGTTAGTACTTGTCCTTGTGGAAGGCTAAAGATAAGTAAAGGCCGCTTACGTTGTCTGTCTGCCCCCTGTATCGGTCTCATCCACCCCTGCCGGTGCCAGTACGTTCTCGTTTTAATTTAGTTACAGCCTTATAGAATTATTCCCTCATCTGTCAGGTGAGGGGTTGTAGATTTGCACATGCAAGGCTTCCCTCACCCGTCTCTCGAACCTCTAGTCTTCTCTATGCAGTATCTGGATGTTCCTGTCCTCAAAAGAGTGTCTTTTATCTTTCAAATGGCGGTACACAACTGATTCCAGCCCTGAGGTGTTGCTCCTTCTGTGTTGGGCCATCCTCCTATGAAACAGTTGCTTGGTCTCACCAATGTAACGTTCAGGACACACTTCGCTGCGTTGAACGGCATATGCTATGTTGCTTTTCTTCTTTTTTTTTTTTTTTTTTTGCCCTCCACCACCCCCCCACTGCGGAGGACTACTTTATCTTTTATTTACTAATTTTTATATATATATATATATATATATATATCTCATTTTCCTCATCAGAAGGAGGAGGGGAGAAAGGGAATAGAGAACAGAAA
>JABFDZ020000098.1:653349-669050 GCA_019775955.2 Pollimyrus isidori
TGGAACCTCGGCTGAGGTGGTACTAAAAAAAGGACCAGGTACCAGGTACTGTTCCCAGTGGAAAACCCCCCAAAAGTCAGCCGTACTGAATCGTACCGTGCCGTACTATGCAGTGGAAAAGCGCCATAAGTCTCCTACTGATGGAGCTCTGTTTAGTGTTCAGGATGCAGTGAAGAGGGTCGGAGTTGGTTTCCAGGATGCCAGCAAGCTTGCACACCATCATCTCCCCAACAACATTCACTTGGGAGTCCAGCTCCATTACCAGTCCTTAGCCAGTCCTCCTGATGAGCTTGTTAAGCCTTTAGGCTTTTGCTGGCTTCACCCTGTTGCCCCACACACAAGATGCTCTTCTTCATTTATCCCATTTCCCAGTCTTGCTCATAGTCTTCTATCATGTCATATAAATGGTACAATAAAGGCATCTAGCAAGAAGTCTGTGCAATCACTCCAGAATGCTGCCTGTATGAAGCAGCACTGCTATTAAACCAACTCAGAATAAGATATTCTGTATAAAATTAATTGACGGAATCATTATTTTTCAGAGAATTGCCTCCTACTCATCACAGATTTGTGTGTGTCACCTTCAAGCTAACTAATAATTATCACTCCTGTTTACCTAAAGCAGTGTATCTCAAGCTGGTTTTTGGGGACCCCTCAGGCATTTTTTCTTCCTCTCAGCTCTCTAAAATGTGGACTGTCTGGCAGGGAGTTGGGAGGGAGCAAAAACATGGGCTGTCTTGGGTGTCCCTGATGACCAGCCTGAGAAATTGGCCAAAAGCATTTCTCCAGACAAAGGCAGTTATAGAAGCAGACTGACAACCTAGACATTTCCTTTAGCCAACATGTTTAGTCTGGGCTGCAGATGTTCCTCCCAGCAACTTATGATTACCTCATGGAAGCGATAGAACTGGAATCCGCTTTTGTCTTGTTAAGTATTGAGCAAATACAAGAAATTTGGTCCCAGGTGCCTTAGATATACTGTTTCAGATACACTGCAACATGATAGCAAGTACAATGATAAGGATGTATGTTACAGTACACTTGGGTATATGAATGGATGATGACATTATGTGGCAATTTAATACATGGGGTGTATTAAAATGCGATCCCACAGCTTTTCTGTGATGTTTTATGTTGGAAGCCACACAGCAACCCTGTTGAGTTTGATGCTGAAAGTAACATATACCCCACGAAGGTTGATGACAGATGGAAAAAAACGAAGAAATGTTTTGTTAGCTTATAGTGCCTTTGATATGAGACTCAAACACCTTTAGGTATTTTTGGAAATGGAACTAGATCAAACTGCCATCATGCCTTCTTCAGTCTCAGCTGTGCTTCCAGTGCAGATTGTGTTTCTTAATTGGATCTACGTAGAGCACCTGCCAACACACTTTTGCCCCCACTTGACATACGAACAGGAGATTGGCTGGAGGTTCAGGGAAGAAGGAGCCTGAGAATGAAATGTCTAACCACAGCCTTCCCTCATGGTTTGGGACTTGTTGAAAAGTACCCAGGCAGTATAATTTTCCTGCAGTGTTTGAAGCCTTTGTGGGGAAGGCCAGGTGTGTGACATTAATACATGACACTGGGTGGCAGTGGGATTACTGTGTTTTGTTGTGCTTGCTTCCTTGTGAGGGTGGTCTTTGCAGCTGCTGTAGGTCTGAGCACTACAGGTCATTCTGAGAGAACGGCTACCTTGCTGGGAAGTCAAGGGCAAGACATCATCTCGCGCTGCAACAGCCCTGTGTTTGCATGTGTCTGTGTGCTTATACTGTATGCCTGCTGCTTCATTCAGCTGAACCATTCTGCTTCCCTGGAAGGTTCTTGTAAAGAATGTGTTTTATAGGATCAGCTGGCACACCCGTTGAGGCTGGAAAATAGTATCATCACAGTAACCGGACGTGGCGGACTAGATCCAGGAAAGGCTTCAGCTTTTTGGGAATAATGAGAGGGGTGGAGCTAATAATGGAAATATTAGTCATGCATGGAAAACTTAAATTTAAATCCATATTTAAAGCAATATTTATTGTAAACTCTGAGTGGGCGATTAAAATTTATACAGGGTACTTCTTTGAGCATTTTACTACGGTTCGATACCAGCTTTTTAAGAGAAAAATATTCAAAATTTATTATTTATTCGTTTGTGTTGTTTCTTAACTCATATTTCCATAATGGCAATTTTATAAGGAACAGAGTAATTTTGCCAATCCCAAGAATCTGCTTCTGTCCCCTTGGGGTCCAGCGTCCTGACCATACATGAGAGAGAAATTGTCTACTACAAAAATTCTCAATTCTCTCAAAAGTTAAAGCATGTTAGCTACTCAGAAGTCATATTTGTTCTTTTGGGAGACACACCAGAATTATGGCATCACACTGGGAACTTTGAATAGGATGGTGTCTCCCCTTAATCTCTGCAAGACTTTGAACTAAATTGTGGGCTTAATTTCCTCCCAATGCAGGGGGACAGCCTAAGAGGGAACAGGCAAATACTAGGCTTGCTTTGTCTGGTAATTACCCTCTTTTTACCCAAAGCATTCATGTGAGGATTGATCCACGGACCCCTGATCTTGAGACCCCTGTAGGAATATTAGCAATGTGCTGTAACAGTGTCATTGGGAATGAGGATAGTGAGCCTCACACATGGCTGATAGTAGGACCTGCCTTGGAACCTGAGCATGGCCCTGCTGTGCCTGGCTATCCTTCTCATGCTGACCTTGTGCTTCCCTCCTTTTAGCAACCCCTTCTATTTTTGAGAAGATTGTAGTTTGCATCAAAACCTCATGTCTGCTTCCAATTCCAGGCAGTGCAGCGCACTCAGTTCTTGAGTGCGATGCCTGATTTAAGTACTGAATACAGGGCTATGTACAGTACTTTTACGTTAACATATTTATCAGATACTTTTTTCCAAAGTAATATGCAATAGAGACAAATAGCACATTGTAAACATAACTGCTGTCAAGGAACCAAGTAGGCATGAGTAGAACTGGGCTGAGCTTCTAATGAATGCCCAGGTAGAGGTGTAAGCAGTATTGGAAGAGGAACTACACAACAACTACACATTTAACTATTAACAAAGTAAGAAACTAATAAGATTATTTAAGGGTCAGTAAGTGCAACACAAGAACATTAATATAACAAGAGATCTGTCTTGTAATGCCTCTGCCAATCAGTATATATGTACTGCCCAGGCCTTTGAGGGTCCTTATGTCATCTCTTGCTTTGTCAGCATGGAAATAAGCAGCATGATATTGTTACCTGCTTTACCTGTTACCTGCTTTACCTGTTACCTGCTATATCTGTTACCTGCTTTACCTGTTACCTGCTTTATTTGTCTCAGAGTGCCGCCTTTCCAACATTAGCCAATCTCTTCACTGGAGGGCTTCAGTCTGTCGACTTCTGCTGCTGTCTTGCGTTCCCCAGCCCTTAATGACCATTGAAGTATCCTTGTATCCGCCGCCCCCCCATCGGTATTCTCAAGCTCTCGTCTCAGCATCCCTGTCGTTGTTGGTGGAAGCAGCCACTGAAAGGCACCCATGGTTAAGGGTGTGCTCAACGCCCCATCCTGCTCACAGAAACACACACACGCGCATAGGAACATCTGGCCTATTTATAATAACTGGCTTGACTCGAATACTCACCATGGTTGTTTTTATGAGATGCTTTACAGGGGTTTGTGTGTCTGCGCTGCTCTCCCAGTGTCCTTTCAGAGTGCTGATGCTGAATTGATTGGCCTGTGCAGCTTGGTACTGCACAGCTTTTGGCCTGTGCAGCTCTGGTAGTGCACAGCTTTTGGCCTGTGCAGCTCTGGTACTGAGAATCTCTGGGTCTACACAGCTCTGGAACTACGCAGCTTTGTGCCGGTGAAGCTCTGGGGCTGCACAGGGGCCTATGTAGCTCTAAGACTGTGCAGCCCTGGGACCACCAGTCTCTGGGATAGCACAGCTCTAGGCCCACACAACTCCATCTCCGCTCAGTCAGAAACATTGCAGAGTAATAATGCAAGGCTTTTGGTAGAAGACCTACACAGGCACAACAGAAGTTCAAACTATTCACTCTCAACGGAGATGAGAGTATCCTGTGACATTTTTTCTTTTGTTATTTATCTATGCACAGTTTGTCTGCCTTTGTCTCCTCAGCCTGTTTTAGGACCTATTTTCATTTCGAGACTCACATCTCAAACAGGGAAATGCTTTCTGCTTCAGGCAAAGGTGGTAACTGGAGAAGTGAGAGCTTTTATGGTGGCATGCCTTTAAAAGCCTGATTCACCTGGCAGTTCATTGAACATGCTGCTTGGCTATGAGGTGCATAGCAATGCTGCCCTCTAGGGGCATGAGTGGGTGAGCCATGTGCTGTAGGCTGACGTGGTGTGTGCAGGCTGTAGATTCAGATAAGAACATAAGAAATGTATAAAGAACATGAGGCCATTCGGCCCATCAAGCTCATTTTGGGATAACTCCACAGATAGTGCAGAGTTGTTAAAATCTTATCTAGTTCTGATTTAAAGGAACCCATGGGTATAGCTTGCACTACAATAACAGGGAAATTATTCCATATTCTAACTACACACTGTGTAAATAGGTGCTTTCTCAAATCCATTTTAAAATGTTCTCCCACTAAGTTCCACCTATGGCCATGAGTTCTAGTGTTTAAACCAATATTGAAGTAAATATTGTGATTAAGGTGGAAAAGATCCAGCTGAATAGCCTAAGCAATTTTAGCAGATTACTGATGTTTTCCTAGACTGGTCTTAAATATTCATTGTTTGGTGGTAGTAAACATTGTAGTCTCTTGGTATCTCTCTTGTGACTGAGTGGCTCAGGGTGTTTTAGGTAATAGTATTTTTTCAGTATGCTTAGCTTTATGTTTTAAGAGTAAATCAAGAGAGGCTGTAAATGGAATACATTCTGTTTTGGTATTGACAATTGATGGTCCCATCAAAATGAAGGTCCCATCAATCCTGTTTAAAGCATATAGTGAGTTTGCCTCTATTGCCTCACTGGACACTGGATCTTTTATTCGCCCTGCTTTTCAAGGTTTTGTAATTATGTAGTTTTGTTTGTTTCAGACAGCTGCTTGTGTTGTATGTGGCATGTGAAGGGGCATAGCACCCCAAAATGGATAAAGCTTACCCTTGTCTGACGGGCCTGGTGGCATTACGGTTGTCCACACAAGACAATGACAACTTCATTTTGTGGAAGAAAACACATTTGACCCTTTTTGAGAGTTTTTGTTTGGGGGTAGATAAAATTACATTAAAAATACAGAAATATACACTTTGTGCCTGTGTGTGTGGTCCAGGTATACCTTACCTTATGGGTACCAAATGTCCTCACAACGTGATGAATAACCTTTTTTTTTACCTAGTTTCCTGGTCCCCATATGGTTAAACTCTATTTTATAAAAATCTGTGACTGCAGTGGAAAAACTTTTTTGTTTGGTTATTTATAGTTATGGTTAGGGCAGGGTAGAGGTTAAGGCTGTCATAGTTAGCATTAGCATTTGTCCCATAGAAATGAATGAGCGGTCCCCAAAAAGATATGATGCGTGCGTGTGCGTGACACAACAACCCTATGTCCATGGAATTGTGTCTTACACAAAGATTTCAGATTCAGTATTCCTTCATGTTTGGTGAAGTAGCTCGCTTCTGGAAATTGCTGTGTGTATTTGTCTGTGTATCTTCTGGGATAGTGCCACATGTCTTTAGCAGTAGTCCTTGTCCACTGGCCCAGTCTCCGTGCCTCTCTTTCACTGCACCCGGTTTGCTGCTGTTTTATGGCAGATCGAGCACCCAGTTCACTGTTTGCTGTGCGTGCTCCTCCCATTTCTGTGCCTGCTGACCCAGCATTGCTGATGTTCGCTTGGGGCCCCTGCTTCTCTTGTCACCATCCTCTTCTGCCTTACCCCATTTACCTTCTGTGGCCTCTCTCTGTCTTCCCCAAAGTATAACCCATTCTCAGTCTGGCAATGTTGAAGGATATGGTGTGTGGTGTGTAATTACTAAAAAGTGTAATCGTTGTAGCATTGCTTATAGAGTAGTGCTGATAAAACATGTTAATATTTGGATAATTCTTATCAACTTGAGATTTTAAAAATAATTAATTACAGTTTGTTTAGCATAAGGCCACTTTTTAACAAATAGTAATAAAACAAAACTGATTGAACACTCTAACACTGCGGCAGGGTATTTCATTTTACAGGGCCCCTTATTTTAGATGTTTACTTTAAGGCCTTTCTTATTGATATGGGCTGTTGAGGTAGAGTGATCAGTACAGAATTGATGAGTGGGGCAAGTGATGGGGCTGTCTGGGGAATACAATGCTTTTGTTTCTGACAGGACAGTTTCTAACTGTAAAATTCATAATCGCACTACTAACTAAAATTACACAACACTGAAAAATAAGTGTTGCGGTACTGAACCGCCTTATTCATCTTTGCAGATACTAAGGACAGTCATGATGACCATGAAAAAACACATTGCTCATCATGTGTTCCCAAATTATTCATTCTGGCTGATAAAATTTCTTTTATTAACATAAAAATCACTTGTTGTGGCAATGATATCAAAAATGTAGTCGCTAGGATTTTTGAACCATAAAACTTCCACGGAATTTTAACATACAGTAAGGAAAGTAAGCTGTACCTAGTTTCCATATTCCATCTTCCCTTCTTCGTGGTGTAGTATGGTTAAAGAACTATTGATAGAATTAATGTTATTCTTTAGAAAGGTCATATTCGACCTTGTGAATTTAGTACAGAATTTTGTTTATTGTAGGAAGTCCAAAATATTGTTGAAAATTGTGATTTTAAACAACTTGTAAACTTATTTTTAAATAAAATTTTGATTTGTTTAAAAGTTATGTTTATCCAATGCCGTAAAATGAATGTCGTAACTTTACGCTCATTTCTCTGCACCCTCTGCCCAGTGTCCTACTCTCCCAATTTCCTCCACTTCTCTGCATTCCCAGCCCAGCTTCCTCCTTGTTGCAGCATTCTCAGTCCATCTTCCTCCTTGTCTCTAAATTCCCAGTCCAACTTCCTCCATGTCTCTGCATTCCTAAACCAACTTCTTCCATGTCTCTGCACTCCCAACCCAACTTCCTCCTTGTCTCTACATTCCTGGTCCCGCCCAAGCATGCTGTCCTGGTCTTGTCCCCTCCTGTCTGCATTCCCAATCCTGTTTACTTTTGTTTCAACTGGTATAGAGATATTCGGAATCAAAACAAACATAGATATGTCTGAGCACATGTGTGGCACACACCACTCAGGCACCACTGATGATGGCACGTTAAATAAGATGTGACCATGAGAATAGGGGCTTGCTGTGCCACTGGCCCCTCCTGCCTGTATACTCTTAGCAGGAGTTAGAGTACATTTCTTATCAAGTATATAACATATTAAAGACGAATTTGCAAATTGTAAAACATTTGCAAATTGAAATTTTGCTTATTTATTGACCTACAGGTAGATACAGCTCTTTGTGTATGTCTGCTGCATTTTACTGAAACTATAAAACTGATAAAACACAGGGTGAGGCACTGGTATAGAAAAAAGTGGGAAGGACACACCCTCTCCTGTGTCTTTAAGACTAATTCAGATAGTCATAAAAGCCCTGCTCCTAGTAACCTCGCCAGGCTGAGAACCGTGTCCCAGATGAGCATTTACCGCAGGCCTTTGCTAAACACTTAGCCTTGCGACTTTCTGCATGCATAATTACACGCTGTGCATTTTTATATAGAACGCGAGTCTCCGCAGCTATGTTTGTCAGCTTTTCAGGGCTCTCCTTTCACAATAATGCCAGCATCTATCTTTCACACGGATACAGTCCCTGTGCTGTTGCGTGCTGTGTGTACGTGCGTAAGCCCGCATACACGTGTGCCTGTGTGTGTTGATAAACCTGGTGGGACCAACCAACAGTACTCACATCCCCGGGCATGTTCCTGCTTGCTCGTGGCCAACGGAGCAGCAGGTGGAATCCAGTCAGACTTCGATAACGGCTGCTCACGAGTTTGGATCTCTGAGCAAAAGATTTCCCTGCCCCCACCCTTCCCCTTCATTGCAGAGTGAGGAATGCCAAAAGTAGACCACGCCAAAGCCATGCTTTGAGCTTTCTGAGCCCCCATGGTGGTGTGCTGATCAGTTTTCTTGCCCCCTGACTGAGTGATATTGAAACAGAAGTGCCAAAATGACAGGAAGGGTACAGAGACACAGGGCATGTTTGCTTAGCCTCACTTCCTGTGTCACACACCTGGTGAAAGGGAGAGTTGAGTGTGACACCCCTTCTTTCCGATTGGCTGCCCATGGGTGGGGTTATGAGATGTGGCATGAGTATATGCAGGCGTCCAAAAATATTTTTTATTCCTTTGTAAATGTGTACCACATGTTTGAATGTGTACTTGAGTGAATATTTATGTCATGGGATGTTCTTAAGCCTGCAATGGACTGGCAGCTCTTCCAGAGTGAACCCCAACCATGTGACCATTATGTGCTGCCTAGCATAAGTGCTCCAGCAAGGGCTCTGGAGAAAAGGGTTCCCTACAATTTGCCTTGATGGATGTCCGTTCCGAAGCTACACTTTGTATATCTGCTGAAGCAGCATTGCAGATTATTTGGTTTCATCACTTGTGTGAGATGCCATGCTTCTTGGCGATTGTTTCATCAGCCTGTACTCCATACAGATGGAAGCTACCTGTTTACCTTTCATTTCTTTATTTTCCTCTGTTAATTTTATTTGCTTTATTTTCTTTGATACCAGCAGTCTGTGTCTTCTGGCTTCTCTCTTTTAACCCCCCCACACACATACACACCCACCCATTACCCAAAATCCCCCGCCCCCTGCCTGAATTTACCCCATCTGAGCAGAAGTCCAGGGGCCACCATCATGTATGTGTGGCGCTTGAGGAGGGGTAAACACACCAATGTGAAGAGAGAGAGAGCGAGTGAGCGAGAGAGAGAGAGGGAGGGAGGGAGCGAGGGAGGGAGTGAGGGAGGGAGAATAGAAAGAGGGTGAACTAAGGGAACAGGGGCATTTATGTTTTCTCTCTTTTCCCTCCCTGTTGTTTGAAACCTGACTATTTTTTTTCTTCTCCCCCCGGGGGGGTTGGTTGTTTGGCAGTGCGAAAAGGATCTGAGCAGTGAGTGTCCCTTCGTCTCTCCTTCCGCCTCATACCAGATCTCTCTCTCTCTTTGCCAGCACACAGGTGTCAGGGCTGTGGGGGCTGCGTTTTCTGCCTACTCCCCATTTCTCCCTTTGCATTTTGTTTTGTTGCAGTCCGCGTGGCACTTTTCCTACAGTAAACAACGTAAATAAGTTAGCTATGGATTGTAACTTTATGGAGGAGTGGTGACGAAGAAACTCACTTCCTAAAAGGGAGCAGAAGAGAAGAGACAGAGAGAAGGGAGTGAAGTAGGAGAAGCTCAAGTCTCTAGATGATGGCCAGTGTGACACCAAAGGGTTGAATGGTGGGTAGGTAGCATTTGCGGATGCTCTAAGCGCATACCTCCTCCAAGTACTCCAGTGGGACAGGCTTTGGAACCCTGTTTTGAGGGTGTTGGATCTGTGGACAGGGATGCTGGTGCAACGGAGTTGTCACCACTGACCACTGCTCTGAGAAGTCCAGCAGGAGTTGAAGGCTCCAAGTGCACCATGTAGAAATAAAATCAGCCAACATAACTGTGAAAGAAAGAGGAACACAAACCAGGAGACCCTCAGTGTTAGTCAGCAGAAGTCTGAAGGGTGCTCCAGAGGAAAACACACTGTGATACTGACTGACACTCTGACTGTTAGGAAGGTTGCTTGTCCCACAGTGAGTACTATGACTTGGGAAGATCGGACCGATGGGGTCCAGTGACAGGTTTTGAGCTTGGGCTGTTTGGATGTCAGGGAGGAGGAGGTGGACGCCCACTTGGGAATGCAGGCTGTGGGGCAGTCTGTCTCACCTGTCCCGGGCTCCATCAGGTGCAACTGGCACTTTGAGAGCTCTGTCGGAGTGGACTGCAGCGCTCCTGAGCCATGCTGCATCTGGCTGGCGGTGCTGCGGGGCACGGCACCCACATCACCACCCGGGCAACTCCAGAGAAAAGTCCCTCAGAAGAGGCAGTGGATGGATGGTGACCACACTGTGGTAAGCGCACCGCCTCTGAGCGGATACACTGAGAACTGAAATTAGTTACTGAACCTCTTCATTCAGCAACTATAGAGATTCTTGGCTGGAACGACTTAACCAGCCAGACCAGTTGCTTCTTCTGTTGTTATATTTTTATGGTTTTTATCAAAAACTGCAGCGTTAAACTCTTTTTTTGCTATCAAGGGGAATAAGATGTTGGGCTCTGTTGACTTCAATTTTCAAAATACGATTTATAAATTACCTTAATTTGAATATGTACAGTATATGTAAATGTAAAGTAGATCAGAATATTGGTGGATAGGAGCATTGTCCATATAAATGTAGTCCATGTTGGGCCACAGTGGACCACAGTTTGCATCTTTGCACTGGCGAGGGGATGTCCTGGCTACTTTGGGAGGGGGCACCCCATGAGGGAGTGCTAACTTTGGGTCTTCAGGACCAGATCTAGAAACAGCAGTATTATACAGCAAGGGCATGCAAATTTGCTACTCTGTTTATGTTTTGGAAAAGAAAACGTATCGGGATGCAAAGTAGCGCTTTATTTCAAACAAATGGTAATTCTGCAGGAGACAGAGTATGGGTCACATTATGTTTCGGACAGGAGGGAAGTGACTCCTGTTTCTGTCAGAATTAGCATGGATTCAGGTGTAGACCTGCTGATGGGGGGGGGGGGGGGTAGCACTGGGCAAAACTGTGAGTTGGCTTTAGTGGTGTGAGTTTAACATTTTCGGGGGAGACACATTCCACAAGCTGGTGAGCGCTGGCTCCCAATGCCTTGTGAAATTACTTTCCAGGAAGACTCAGGGTCATACAGCTACACTATAGGGAAGCCCATAATATACTATTCAGTTGCCATGTTCCACTTTCCTCAGAAAATCATGTTCCGTTCACACATGAGGGAACATCCAACTATAAAGAATTGCATAGAAAACAGCATATTATTGATGAAAAGCCTGTCTGGCTAACGTAATCTGTGACATTATTCGGTGTAAATCTGATTCAGATGTGTGTGGAGTTTGCATGTTATTCCCATGTTTCCTCTGGGTTCTCCAGTTTCCCCCCATAGTCCAAAAACATGATTGGAGTTGTTAGATTGCCCATAGGTCTGCATGCGTGAGTTTTTGGTGTGCGAGTGTGTCCTGTGATGACTTCGCGCCCTGTTCTGGGTGGTTCCCTGCCTTACACCTGTAGCCTCTGAGAACTCTTGGAACCCTGAATTAGACAAGTGGTCACAGAGAATGGTTGGATGTGATTCATTTAATTGATCTCCAGTTGGATCACATGATGGCCCTGTACGTGTTCGTGTATGCGGATATGTATGTGTTTACGGGATTCTACCAGGAAAATTCATTGCATGTACTGCTCAGTTTTTATTCACGCCTGGCCAACACTTAACAGTTTCTTGGGGTGAGTTTTTTCCTTTGGTGCAATCTCGATGCAGAAAATCCTGTTCAACAGATCTATGTTCATCACCTATGGAAGTCGATTGACAGCATTGCCTAGAAGCCTTGTGGAGCCTGCTCCACAGGTACTTGCCTTTTGTGGAGAACTGCCAGGAAACAGCACTGGCTCACCGCTTAACTACTAATTTGCTGGCAAATGTATTGCAGGCAGGGAAAACTGTACATGCTGCATAGGAGCATTGCTGGCATTTTTGACATTTCTCTTCCTCTCTGCACCCATCGGGACTGCCTGAGAACAGATGTAAAAGCTGTTGGTGATGCTGATCCTCCCCATTCTTCCAGGTATTGTAGCTGTGCAGCAATCAGTATTGCTCTCTCTGTCCAACGGGTTTGTTTTGTAAGGACCTGATACTTCTGAATCACAATTTTTTTCTATTTTTTCTTAAACATTTGCAGTTTTACAAAGTTGCTAAGCAATTTATTGTCATTTAAAGTTTTATAGATTTATTGTTAAATCTGGGCCTATACACACAGGATATGAATGGTTAAGTTGACACACTTTAACAAACACAATACAATAACATGAAGATCACTTAAACATAATTTTAACATTAGCATAAAAAGTAACATAATTTTTTTCACTGCATATGACTTTTTTGCACAATGCTGTATATATACAGTGTTTATATACTGTAGTGCAATATATATAGTGCTATAGTGTATAAATATATTGTATATTCAGTTCCGTTCAATTTTTATTGTCATCAGCACAATGTGCAGGGACATGTGTAAATGAAAGAGAATTATGGCTTCACCAGAGCGGGCGAACATGCGAGACATAGGGGGCCAGGGAAGGTGGAGGAAGGAAATATCCCCAAAATATGTTAGACGAACATTACATACATTATACATAAATGATACATACAGGCTTTGCATACGGATAAAGATTGTAGAAATGGCATTGAAACCTATGGCTGTAGTGCAAAAAGAAGAGTCATTATGCCGAGGAGTTATGAGGGCTCAGTATGAGGGGAAAGTGGGTAAGTTTCAATGTAAGTGTAAGTGTTAGAATATACAGCCTATGTGACCCCCTCCCCAACACTGACCAGGTTAAATGGTAGGAAAAGGATGGATGTTTGCTGTATCAATGCCATCAACCAAAGTGCCCTTCATCTTAGCTTTATTTATAGCAGTAGCCAGTTTACATTCCAGATTACATTATGTTTGCACTCCGGTATGATACAGCTGAATGAATAGGATGTCACGCCAAGAATATATGTTGGATTGCACGTGCCATACCTGCATAAGTACAGAAATGCTGTAAACAGAGGTGCAACCAGATGCCTTGAGGGACAAAGAAGGGAATGAAGCACATCAGCTTTACAGTTATGAACATCATTTCACAGAGGCCCTCCTTGATTGCCTTCTTCACTGAGGTTCTAGCTTCTTTTTCAGTGTTTTACTTTGGAACTTGCTTAAGAGAAGGTATTCCATCATATTGAATGAAGAGGTATCAGTAGATAAGCCAAAGAGCTGAAAGGCTGAGAGGGATAGGGCAGAAGGGACCCATGAACTCTGCAGAGGAAAGGCATGCAGGAGGGACAGCCCGGCCTGGCCCCTGGAGAGTGGGAGTAATGACAGGGTTCAGAGTCTTACACCGGGAGGGACCTTGTGGTCGAAACCATCCTGTTGGAGCTTATCCCAGGCTGAGGCTCCTACCCCTCCTCCCCCTCACACCCCCTCTCAGCTTCTACACTTCCATTCTTTTCCTGCACCAGTCCTTTCTAAGCACACGTCCAAACATGTCCATGGCTAACAGGCTTTGTTGCAAGAATTCGTTTGCCTTCCCCTGAACATGTTTCACAATCTGCTGCTTTCTCGCCTGCCTCTCCCTGTTCATGCTGTTGTTTTTGGTGCCCTGTAAAACCAGACACAGGTGACATATGTGTGTGTATTGGTGCCTGGGTTTAGGATGATCAAGCTCCATTGTAATTGGTGGTAAGTGAGCAGGGCTTCTCAGTGGTAGCCATGAACATGTTTTTTTTTTAATCAGAGAAATTGCAATGTTTGTCACTGTGGAGGATAAGGGGAAGTGGGAAAATACAGTGACCACAGTATGACTGACTGGCAGTGAGAGGACGAGCAAAAGCAGGCAGTCATGGTATTGTGGTAATGGGGTGGGGGGGTGAGATTAGCAGTGTGGCTGGACCAGGCCCCCTCCCAGACTCAGCTATTCTTAGATGTGCGGTATTCCCAGAATTGGCAAAGCCACCATTCCCCCCATACCACACTTCCTGCCTCAAGTCTGCCACTTCCTGTTGTTGTTTGCCTAAACTTGCGAGGTCAGTGAATGATGGGGCAGGAACTCCATGGGAGGGAGGCAGAAACATTCAGTGGTGGAGGGGCATAGCAGGTAGGGGTGCTGCAGCCCTGCTGGTTTACCCGCGTAAGACCTTGCTGGAGTTAAATGCTGGGTTTAAATGGATGCATATACAGTCATGGCCAAAAGCTTTGGCAATGACACAAATTTTTATGTTTTGTAAACTTTGCTGCTTCAGCATTTTTAGGTATTTTTTATGGTTTACTGAAGAACAATTATAAACATTTCATAAGTTTCCAAGGCATGTTTTGGCAATTACATAAGTTTTATGCAAAAAGTCAGTATTTATTGTGCTGAGCCTTCTTCGTCATAACTTTTTTGCAATTCACTCAGGTATGATGGATATCAGCTTCTGAGCTATATTCTAACTGATGGTGATTCATTCTTGTCTTGTTAGTGCTCAGAGTTGATCACAATTTGTGGGCTTCTGGTGGTCCAGCTGCTTTATAATGATTGATCACAGTTTCTCAATGGGATGAAGATCTGGGGAACAATGATCAACAGTATAAGTATTGACTCTTTGTTCTCCAGTGTACCATAGGAATGCACACAAAAAATATAATAATGCTAAAGCACCAAAATTTGCAAAACACAAAATTTGTGTCACTGCCAAAACTTGGTCATGATTGTGCATTCTACTAAGGACCAAGATGTGCTTAATTTCTAATACTGTCTGTTGAAACAAATGTTCTTTGAAGTGACCTTGCTTGCATGTTGAATTATGCCATTTACATTTCACCATAATTTTACAATATTGTATACAGTGTAATATTTTATACAGTACCTGGGTTCTCGAACTGAATCCATTCCGGACTCCGGATCGAATCCTAAAAAGTTCAAGTTCTGATTTAATTTTTCCCATAAGAAATAATGAAAAAACAATTAATTGGTTCCCGGCCCCCCAAAATTACACCTAAATATGTTTTTTTTTTTTAGTTTTTTAACAAGACGAGCATTTTTTTTCTTAATGGCTTTCAAAACGATAAAGATCTTATCCCAACATTATCCCTGTCCTGCCCCAATCGTCTGCTCCTTCCGTGTACCACGCCCCATCATTAACCTCGTGTGAGATCCCGATGTGATCAGCTGTTTCTGGTTGTTGTCATTAGTCCTCTGTATTAAGTCCGTGTTTCAGTTTGTTTCCCCAGTCCGGTCACTGGGTACATCCAACTTGGTTACAGTGCTGGCATAAAGCAACAAATTCTGATCATGGCGCAATGCATTATGGTTAGATGCGTTGTGACCTCTCACCTGGCTGCACAAACTGGAACTGACTCCATGACGACACACCTTTGCCCTTATTGGCTGTAGAGTTTAGCTACATGCATGACGTTTGTATTCCAGGCAGTTCCGTAATTTGCTATTTCTCCCGAATATCACTTAAAGCAATGAGAACTGGTTTTCAGTTAATTTACCTGGTAAATTAAAGTTTAAACAAATGACACACATGCTCTAATAGTACACCTAACTTAGTGGTTTATTTATTGTTAGCTACTATAATGTTGAGCTGTTTTATTTGGTTAATCGTCTAGTCTATGAAGAAGAAATTCACGTAAGAATTGCATTGTAGTATTTCTCATTTCCTGGCACGTACAATTTATATTGGGTCAGCATTCACGGTTCGACTTCTGATATTCATATTGAGTTCTGGGGCAAACAGGTTTGTTCAACTTTCAAGATATTTGAGTTCTAGTGAGTTAGAGAACCGAGGTACCACTGTACACTCACCTAAAAGATTATTAGGAACACCTGTTCAATTTCTCATTAATGCAATTATCTAATCAACCAATCACA
>JABFDZ020000098.1:683989-696221 GCA_019775955.2 Pollimyrus isidori
CCACAAAATTACACCTAAATATGTTTTTTAGCATTTAAACACAAAATGAACAGGATAAAACAAGAAGAGAATTTTTTTCTTAATGCCTTCCAAAATGGTCAAAAGATCTTATCCCAACATTACCCCTGCCCTGCCCCAATCGTCTGCTTGTTAACCTCGTGTGGGATCCCCATGTGATCAGCTGTTTCTGGTTGTTGTCATTAGTCTGCGTTTCAGTTTGTTTCCCCAGTCCGGTCATTGGGTGAGTTCGACTTGCTTACAGCACTGGCTTAAAGCAACGCATTCTGATTCTGATGAGATGCATTACGGTTAGATGCATTGCGACCACTCACCCAGCTGCACAAACTGGAACTGCCTCCGTGACGACACAGCTTTCCCCGTATTGGCTGCAGAGTTTAGTTGCATGCATGACGTTTGTATCCCAGGCAGTTTCGATGTGCAATCTACGGTTTTTCCCAAATATCCAGTAAAGTAGTGACAACTGGTTTTCAGGTAATTTACCTGGTAAAATAAAGTTTGAATAAATTACATACATGCTCTAATAGTACACGTAAGTTACTGATTACTGATTGTTAGTTACAGTAATGTTGTGCTGCTTTATTTGGTTAATCATCCAGTCTGTGAAGAAGGCATTCAAGTAAGAATTGCATTTTAGTATGACTCATTTCCTGGCACGTACAATTTATATTAGGTCAGCCTTTATGGTTCGACTTCTGATATTCAGATTGAGTTCTAGGTCAACTGGTTCGTTCGACTTTAAAGAAAGTGAGTTTTAATGAGTTCGAGAATCGAGGTACCACTGTATTCTATCGAGTAAGTAATAAAAAATTTATATCCATTAATATTAATATCCATTGCAAATTAACCGTACCTGATCTGTACTGTATTCAGATCAGCAGCTTTCAGCTTCAACTGAAAGCTGTGCAACACAAATATTGTCTCAAAAAATGCAACACATTGCTAAATAAATATTTATTATGGTGCAGCATTTAAGATAAATACCTATAGTTTACTTGAATTCACATTAACAATTTTCAGCTTCACATTCAGACGTACCATTAGACTTCTAATTTCCACAAACATGTTTGTTTGCAGCAAACATTTTCTTGACGGTCAAGCATAAAGTCATAATGTGGCGCACAGTGAGTGTGTGAGTGTTAACATTTTCTGAGGTGGTATGCTGTGTAAAAGGTTTGTGAACCACTTAGATGCCACACAGCATGTTCTAATTTAGAAATGATAATGAAATCTTAGCCCACCAATCCATTGTTTCCAGAGAGAAAAAAATCAGCACTGCCAATCAGCACTTTCCCTAGTTGGGGGAGATGAATTTGGTTGAAGATTGTTCTTGTATTATTTGTTAACCGTCCATCCATCCAGCCAGCCATAATCCATGTTCCATAGCTGCTTATCCAGGACAGGGTTGTGGTGATCTTCTCCAAGGAAGCACAGGGCAGGGGAACACTTTGGATGGCTTGCCAATTTATTAATTAATTAATTTGACAAGCTATGGCTAACATGAGTGAGACAGCATTATCTTATATTTGAAAGTTTAAACCTTGCAGAACTACAGCAGTTTTGTTTTTTAAAAAATAGAGCCAAATATCACTCTTTTAGGTACAAGCTAACTGTCTTCCTTGTAATACATTACTGTACATACAGTAAAATGGTTAAATTTGCAGATGGCACCAAGATGGGCGGTGTAGCAAATACCGATCTATCAGCAGAGAGTCTACAACAGGATCTGTATTTAATTAGCAACTGGGCTGATACCTGGCAGATGAAATTTAACATGGAAAAATGTTAGATACAAGCTAACTGTCTTCCTTGTAATGTACTATATTTGCTTTCTATTTGCATTTACACATATGGAAATAAAATCAGTTTATATGTGATCTTTATAATCAGCATCTGCTGAAGCTGAAAGTCGTGACAGGGTTGTATTGACAAGGCTGCAACATAATAATGCGAGTAAATGTTTTTATTTTGAAACAAAGTTCAAACAGCTGGGTTTTTCTACCTGTTCTGAAAAACAAAAGTAGAAGCAGAACCATCATTGTTGGTGAATTCCAGCGAAGGGCCCTCATCATGCAGAGACAAAGATTTTCAGCAGTGCAAGTAGGGACATGTTTCCAGTTTCCATGCTGAAAGTAGGGCAGTTTTGATCGGTGGGTCTGTAAACACACAGTCTGGATTCTTATTCTTTACTATCATTGCCCAGATCTGTGCACCGATTAAAAATATAGTTTATCGAGGTGTCTGAATAGCAAAGTCCAAAATAAAAGTACACAATGTTAGGTAACTTTAATGGTATCAGACTGAAACTAGAAACTGTAAACTGGATGGAGTTAAATAGCAAAACGGTTGAGGAGGCATGGGAATTTCTTTTTAGAAGCACATTGTTGCAAGTGCAAGAGGACAGTATGAAACCTGTTTCCAGCAAAACAAAATCTAGGAGATTGTAACCAAGATGGTTTACTACGAAAATTGAGATTAAAGTCAGGAGGAAATGGGCTCTCTTCCACAAATGAAAATTAACTAATGATTTCAAAATAAAGCAGGAGTATCTAAGTCTACAAGTTAAGTTAAAAAAACAACATTGGACTTGCTAAGAAGAATGTAGAAAGGAATATTGCATTGGAGGCTAAGGATGACATTAAAAGTTTCTTCCAATATTTTAACTCCAAAAGAGCTCTAAAAGCTGAAACCATTTGCAGGATAGTACGGGTCTTATAAATGAAAAGGAAATTGACATAGTAAATGAACTTAGTGATTATTTTACACAGATGTTCACAGTAGAGAACATAAGTAACCTGCCACCATTTAGTACAAACGCAGTGTCGTCTATGACCAATATATGTATAACTGAGGCTGATATGGTGCTAAACCTAGCTAAGCTCGAAATAAATAAATTGCAGGGCCCTGATGGCATCTTACCTATAGTTTTAAAAGAGATGGGGGATATTATTAGCCAACTTTAATATTCCAAGTAATCGTTATCTGCGGGTGTGGTACCTTCTGATTGGACGCATGCTAATATAACACCCATATTCAAAAAAGGGGCTAGAAGTAATCCAGCAAACTATATACCAATAGGTTTAACTAGCATTACTGGAAAAATAATGGAAACCATAATCCAAATGAAAATGGTAGATTACGAGGATGCAAATTACATTCTGAGGGATAGCCAACATGGATTTAGAAGAGGTAGATCCTATTTAACAAATTGACTTGAGTCCTTTGAGGAAGCTAGAAGAGAAATTGATCACAAAAAGGCCTATGATGTGATCTACTTAGATTTCCAGAAGGCCTTTGATGTTGTCCCCCACGAACAGCTCTTGCTTAAGCGCAAAGCTTCAGGGATTTTAGGAACTATAGGAGCTTTGATAGCTTTGATCAAAAATTGGTTAACTGACCGGAAGCAGTGAGTAGTTATTAGAGGCACAGTGTCACAGTTCTAGTTCAAAGTGGTTTTGATTTCTTATGGGAGAAATTTGATCAGATTTGATCCAGAGTCCACAACGGATTAAGTTTAAGGAACTGAGGTACCACTGTACATACAGTAAAATGGTTAAATTTGCAGACGATACCGAGGTGGGTGTTGTAGCAGATACCGATCTATCAGCAGAGAGGCTAAAACAGGATCTGTATTTAATTAGCGACTGATACCTGGCAAATGAAATTTAACATGGATAAATGTAAGTTACTCCATGTAGGGAGCAGAAATATAAAGTACAGGTATTTTATGGGTTCCATTGAAATAAAGGTAGCTGATTACGAGAAAGATCTTGGTGTGTATGTTGATGCTTCCATGTCCCACTCTCATCAGTGTGGGGAAGCAATAAAAAAGGCCAATAGAATGTTGGGTTACATCTTTAGGTGTGTGGAGTTTAGGTCAAGGCTGCCATGTTCAGATACTACTTTGCTGTACAATAACGGTCTACCTTGGTATATTTTATGTATGTTATATCTGAATAAAATTCTACCTCGGTAACTTCTATGTGGGTGGGTGTTTTGGAAATTTGTACATCTCACAACAGCCCTGTTATCTGTCTGTGTTCTGTAGATGTGACTTAATGGTGCTTTTTAAGATGGATCTCCTGTAAAGTTCTTATAAAGTCTGAACTGGAAGATAATGGAAATTTTTATATGTAGAATTTTTTTTTTTATTAATTAAGTTAGGATGGTAGATTTTAGAGAGAGTGCAAGCAAGAAATCAGGTTCAATGTTTCAGCTGTACTGGTGGTGTTAAGTAGGTTTTTCAAACGACTCTAATGGTACAGTGTCCACATCAACACATTTCTCAGGTTGTAATTGAAGAATGCTGATTTAGGGAGTGTACATGAGTTACATCTTTCACAGGCCACACTAATGTCCAGTAGCGTGGGTAGGTGCCTGGCAACTCTGCTGAGAAAATTCCGATACAGTGCCAGAAATCATGGTCATAGCAAGATCATTGGCCCACTGGGATCCTTCAGTCCAGTAGTCGGATGGTCCAAAGACATACTGAGACCGTATACCAGGGTACACAATGACAGATATTTAGCTCCACCTTTCTTTCGACATGACACATAAGGGGTTTACAAATGTCAGAAAATGTACTTGAACATATTAAAATACCTCAACTTAATTTTGTACAATTAATTTTGCAGTGGTGCTCAGTCATAACTGTTGCAGGTAACAATTTTAGTGAGAAGTCATCCTTGGTGTTTTGCTGCCCCCTTGCATAGTGAATGTTATACAAAAATAGGAACTGAGAACAGAAACTGAAAGCTCTGGGATGCTATGACCCGTGCAATGAGAGGCTGACATCAGTTCAGTAACATGTAAACATTGTAATTGTGATAATTTATCATTTTTAGCAAGCAGGAAACAGCATCTGCTTATTTTCAGAGACCTTCTCACCTCACTTAAATCAGTACTTTGTGAATATTTGGTTTCCCAAAAAATTACACCAAACTGAAAAGAGACACCAAGAATGTGTTCATAGCTTGCTGGAGAGGAGAGCTATCAGTTTTTGACTCTTTGTGGAGGGATTCCACTGTGCTGGTCCGACGTGCAGCTCTATCGTGCGGCTATCCTAATGGCCACTTCCCTCAGAGCTGCTTCCTCACCTATGGCTTTATGTGTGCAGGTAGCATTTCCACCATAAGTCACAGGACTCATGTGGTGCAGTGTATGAATAAGGTCTGTTCTTCAGTGTGACTCTTTCTGATGCCCCCTAGATGGAAAACTTTGTGTCATTGGAGATGCCATCTACTGAATGAGTTTCTGAGTGGCACTTCAAGGCTTGGCTTGTGTTCCCTTGCCCTCCCCTTTCCTTTCTACTTAATCCCCCTTTCCTGGTCCCTGACCCCTCCATTCCCCCACCCCCTCAGATGAACCAACGAGTCCCAGCGCCGACCTCTGTACCCAGCACGTGCCTGCCTCCTCAGTGGTGTCCAGCGCCATGAGCTCCACACCCGCTGTTTCCTTCGACCCTCTTTCCCCCACTTTCACCTTTCCTCTCACCAGGCTCTGCCCTCAGAACTGCAGTGAGTGATGCCTAACCCCCCGGTGCCCCCCTCCTACCCACCTTATCACAGCATAACCACCCAGAAGGATTACCCAACACTTAGGACTTCTCTCATTGTCTGTAGTAAAAAAGTAAAAAGGCCCTGGCCTTTACAAAAAAGCAAAAAAAACAACAGATATACTCCAGGAAGAGCTACCAAGACTTTCTGACGTTTTTGACTGTTCCAGATTATCTGTAAGTCTGGTTTAATTGGCTTAACCAGATTTCTTACTGTCCAGCACAACAACAGTTAGCAAAATAAGTTTCCATGGTATCCCAGTCCCAAACCAACCCCATCATACTTTGTCATACTATTTCTCCTCTAACAGTGTTCTGTTCTGCTGTGTTCTGTCCTCACCCTCACTTCCTGGTCATTTGACTTTGACGATTTGTTTGAACATCATCCCCCTTCTTTGCACATAGAAGTGTCATCTGAGTCTCCTCTCCCTCTCCCTGTCCAGATGATGACCCCAAGTCCAGCCGACACTCCTCTTCTCTGCTGGCTATCAAAACAGCGCGCTCAAAGTCCTTTGATGAAGGACTGAATGCCTTCCGAGATGAAGGCCGTGGTTTCTCGTGAGTACCTGTAGTGCATGCGTACCATTACATAGCCTCCTGTGTCCATCATTATATTTCACATGATCTGCCACATGACACACATGGCTTGTTTAACTTTCCATAAATTAAGAAAAATGGCCACACATGGGGCAACTGCAGCAATAGATACTCCTTATTTAATCATTTAAGGGGCAGTTATACATGACATGAAGGTTACTTTGATGCAAGGTACAAGGCATGAAACCAGAGTACAAACAGAACTCCTCAACCTAATTCAAGGGTTTAAAGCAGTGGTTCTTAACCTGGGTTCGATCAAACC
Source organism: Pollimyrus isidori (assembly GCA_019775955.2). Taxonomy (NCBI): domain Eukaryota; kingdom Metazoa; phylum Chordata; class Actinopteri; order Osteoglossiformes; family Mormyridae; genus Pollimyrus; species Pollimyrus isidori. The sequence goes on from JABFDZ020000098.1 coordinate 690,421, forward strand.
CTAGGGATTCGGTGAGTCGGTCTCAGGGGTTCAGCAGAGCCTCCGCCGCGGAGGTCCGGACACACCCGAATTATCGTATAAATTCGTAATGACAGGCCCCGCTTGGCCATCACTGGCTGCAGATGATCATGCTACACTGCTTGGCCAATCAGTGCTGCAGGGAATTTAGCGCGCTCAGTAGTCAACGTGTGACTGTCATGGTAGTACTTTGTGTGAATTTTTTGTTTATTTTAATCCATACTAACTATGTCGGGCAAAAGAAGAAAGTGGTCGGACGAATATGAACAACATGGATTCACATGTATCACGGAACGTGATGGGAGTGTATGTAATTTGTTGTACGTTCATGCATTGTGCTGGTTTTGTTCTTTGAACAAGGTGATGTTCATGCACGACCCATTTTGTGCACCAGTAAAAAACATATCTCTGTCTTGAATTTGAAAAAAAATCATATTTTATTTTTCACTAATTTCGCTGAATGCGCATATGAAATTGGTGGGGTTCGGTACCTCCAACAAGGTTAAGAACCACTGGTTTAAAGGAATTAAATCATGACCAAATGTTTTTTTTATACATAGAACTGGAACAAAACAGACAACTGTTTTAAAACCTTAGTGCAACTAGTTGACTCGTAGCAAAATAAACACAACCCATGGTATAGAAGAAAGTAAAATAATACAGACAAAAATCAGTTAACCATAGCTTCCATTGCACTGGTTTATAGTTTGGGTATTTAAACCTTTGTTGGCGTTTTCAGGCTGTCAGGTATAGCCTGGACTTAATCCACTATAATCTATACTCAGAGAAAACTCCAATTTGTCCTCTAGATATACAGCTAGAAATATTTTAGCAAATAATGCCAACTGCAATAATAATAATATTTTATTTGTAACAGTACGCAGTGTGCTACATAGTAAAATAAAAAGTTACAACAAAATAAGGCAGCAGAAGTTAAATAGCCATAACATTAAGCTGGCAGTAAAATAATACAGAAACCATTTGAGGGAATAGATAAATAAAATAGAGGCGAGAAGCAGCAAAGATGAGGAAAAATATGTATAAGCATTTTTAAAAAATATTACTTCTATATTCTTATACTGATCGTTATACTGCATTTCAAAGGTATCTGCAGTGAATTATAGATAACTTCATTGGAGTTTAGGAAGCATTATAATCAACACTATAATGCCTTATAACTGTCAAAAGAAGTTACTGTGTACTAATGCTTTATTTATTCTTATACCCAACATTATAATGTGTTATGAATGTATCTATAGCACAATACAGATGAGAGCTTCACTGGAGCTTAGGAAGCATTATAATAAACACTCTAATGACCTATGACTGTCAATGTAAGATGCTGTTTATGTTTCCTCAGAGCTAGACTACAGGAAGAAAGTGAAGCTGTGGGAGGTCTGAAAGTTGGTGTTTCTGGTGAATGAGCTTCAGGGGCTATGCCTAGAGACTCATAAATATCTACAACTTTGCTAACAAAATATGAGAGAAGGGAGGCTGGTGAAATGGGATTATTGATCTTATTACTGATCTCAAACAAACTCTGGGGCTTGTTTCTATTGTTTTTTTTTTTGCTTCAAGCTTCAACTTATTTCTCATATGTATGTTAACACGGGGTCAACATTACAATGAAATGTAATTAGTTTAGCTTAGATCCTCCTGTGCTGCCAGGCGCATTGGGCGGCAAGCTGTCTCCAGGGCACTGGATCAGCTGCGGTTGCTTCGACCTCATCCCATGAGATGTTTAGGGCATGCAGATCGTCAGTGAAAGAAAGAACGCCATGTTGTTCGGGGGCAGCCTTGCTTGCGTCTCCCTCTTGGAGGCGTGCAGGTGATGCTGGATTTGGGCAGGCGTAGTGGTTGTTTGGTGGAGGGTGTGTTCTCCGAAGTGCATGCATCGCTCGTTCATGATGTCGGTGAGGATGTGGGTGGCAGTTTGTCTATGAATCTCTTCATCGGTAATGCAGTCCCGCTATGAAACTTGCAGGATTCATCATAGCCATTGTGCTATTGTGCGACGTTGAGTCTTCTTGGGGATGTTAAATTAGAGGAGAAATAGTATGACAAAGTATGATGGGGTTGGTTTGGGACTGGGATACCATGGAAACTTATTTTGCTAACTTGTGGAATTAAGCAGATGGATCTTCATTGCAATGTCAATCGTCTGGGTCGACCAGATAGGCTGTAGCTGCTGGAAGACCGTGCCCGCTTGCACGTGAAGCTGCCCACCTCTTCAAGTGATAGGAGGATAAGAAGATGAAATGGGGGAGGGGGGGTCAGGTACCAGTGATGTGCAGAAAGTGACTTAGTATCAATTTGCACACTCATAGTAAGAACAAACTTTTTATACAGCCTCTCAGGTCTGTGACCCTTTGCTTTAAGAGGACATGGTGCATTGGTAAACCAAGGACAAGATTTAGTAAGCAAGCATCACAACATGCTCTATAATGGGAGCGACCTCATCAATAATTTCACTTATGTAGTGATTGTATTGTTCAACTGTAGCACACCCATGAATCTTATTTACTGAAACAGCTAATAGGCTGAGATTGATATTTTTTAATTCCTGAAATGGATAATGTGCTTTATGGTCAGAAATACCACTTGAGGTGGATAGAACACTTGAAATCTTGACCCCGGTGCTGCAGACAAGGTTGATTTGTATGACCTTTAACATGAATAGGAAGATTAACAAATTGCACAAGATTAAAAGGGTTTAGCATATCAGAAAGTATGTTTTCAAAGTTACACTGCAGACTATCAGTATGAATGTTCATATCACTAACTTGTACCACAGCAGGGGTTAACAATTAGGACTGCCCCCAAATAGTTGACTAAACGTTAGTCGATATGAAGAGGGCTTGGTCGAATACATATTAATTAGTCGATTAGTCGCCAAAAAAATCACGTGAAATTACGCAAATCAGGGGCTGCGCAGTCAGTGTATGACATCAAAGCAACAAGAGATCAACGCGATCTTGTGCCTCGCGGTATACCAAAGCGCACTTGTGGGAGAGGTGTCTGGCTGATGCTAATAATTATGTCAGGAAAACAGTGCAAAGTGTGGGATCATTTTGAAAAATCATGCTTTAGCATTTTCTGTCATATGGAAGTGTTAAACTTCAACTTGGACTGTACCTTTCCTTGTATATACGCAACTTATTATATTAGTATCATAAATGAACGATTATTCGACTAATCGCTAAGATGCAGGAGTGTTAGTCGACTAGGAATATCTTTAGTCGGGGGCAGCCATATTAACAATGGTTAAAAGATCGGCTATTTCTGAAAAAGCAATACAACAAAAAAAAAAAAACCCAAAACCTCCTTTGTACCTTGTGCAAAGTAGATGGTGCCACTGACCCTCCTGACAGGTATCTCCTGACATGTTACACAGCAGTTTTACAGAATCTTTATGTTAGCACTGGGCAAGTCAGTTTACCGAACACTATCTCCATAGAACTAGACAGCAAACATTGTCCGTTGTTAATGCAATTAACTGTTCCAGCCTAAGAAAACAGCTAACCGCTTCCCTGCAGTCTGTAAACTGTAGACCAAAGAGATCAAACTCCAAGGAGAAATGGTCCAGAACAGGTCTGACTTTCTTTAGGCATAGCTCATCACTCATTACTATATATCTATAAATCTGCTCTTCCTTTAAATATAGATACTTTCCACCTTTAGTATTAGTGCTGCAATACATATTTCCATTACAGTGGTACCTTGGTTCTTGATCTTAATCTGTTCCGGACTCTGGATCTAATCCTAAAAAAATTGTGTTCTGATCGCATTTCTCAGAAGAATTTAATAATGGAAAATAAAGTAATTGGTTCCTAGCCACTGAAAATTACACCTAAATATGTTTTTTAGCATTTAAACACAAAATGAACAGGATAAAAGAAGAAGAGCATTTTTTTTAATGGCTTCCAAAACGATAAAGATCTTATCCCAGCATTACCTGCCCCGATCGTCCGTTCCTTCCGTGTGCCATGTGGAATCCCTGTGTGATCAGCTGTTTCTGGTCATTGTCATTAGTCCTCTGTATTAAGTCCGTGTTTCAGTTTGTTTCCCCAGTCTGGTGTTTGACTAGCTTACAACGCTGGTTTAAAGTAACACATTGTTATCCTGACACAATGCATTATGGTTAGATTCATTGCGACCTCTCACCTGGCTGCACAAACTGGAACCGCCTTCATGACGACACAGCTTTGCCCTTATTGGCTGAAGAGTTTAGTTACACGCATGACGCTTGTATTCCAGGCGATTCTGATGCATAATCTGCTATTTCTCTTGAATGTCACATAAAACAGTAAAAACTGGTATTCAGTTCATTTACCTGGCAAAATATAGTTTAAATAAATGACATAAATGCTCTAATAGTACACATAAGTTAGTGGTTTATTTATTGTTAGTCACTGTAATATGTTGCGCTGCATTATTTGGTTAATTGTCCAGTCTGTGAAGAAGGCATTCAAGTAGGAATTACATTGTAGTATGACACATTTCCTGGCGCGTACAATTTATATTAGGTCAGAGTTCATGGTTCAACTTATGATATTCAGATCAAGTTGTAGGTCAAAGTGGTTTGTTCGACTTTCAAGAAATTCGAGTTCTAGTGAGTTTGATAACAGAGGTACCACTGTGCATATTTAAAGAAAGTTATCCTGATCGATGGTGAAAACTTTATGCCCACAAGCAGTTAAACACATATGCACGTGGGAGTATAGTCATGTCTCCGTATCCATGGGGGATTGGTTCCAGGACTTCTGCGAGTATGAAAATCTGCAGATCATCAAGTCCATTACTGTATATGAAATGGTGTAGTATTTGCATATAACCTATGTGCATCCTCCTATATGCAATAAATCATTGCTAAATTACTTATAATGCCTAATACAATTAAATGCTATGTAATTCAGGGGTGCACATAACTGGTATGCAAGTAGACACATTCACTTTTAAGAATGATACATGTGACAATCGATTGTTTGTAAAAGCGCAAATGCGTACCTTTTTTAAGTGCATTTGCACTGCTGTGACCAGTGTTGGGAGTAATGACATTTAAGTATAACGGCGTTACTAACGACGTTATTTTTTCACTAACGGAATAATCTAATTAATTATTTTTCCCATACTTGCAACGCCGTTATCGTTACTGAGAATGTTAAGTAGAGCATTAATAAAATTTGGTTGAATGACGCGTGAGATGCCAAGCTTTGGCTTTATCAGCTGCCTGATGAGAGATAATGATGACATCGTTGCAAATGCGATGATTGGCTGGGTGGGCAGATGCCGTGCTCATGGTGTCTCACTGCACGTTCACTGACACTCTGACTTCCACTACCTCTGAACACACTGGACAGTGACAATGGCGACGACCCAGGGAAATTCAAAGGTAGCGTTCCCAAACTGGAAGTACCGGCACTACTTCTCCCTTGTCAAAATTAAAGGCAATGATGTATATGTATCATGGAATTTTTCGAGGAAGATACTCAAGAACTTGATGATAATAAGGCCTATGATGTCATCTACTTAGATTTCCAAAAGGCTTTTGATGTTGTCCTCCAACAAGAGGCTCCTACTTAAACTGGTATTTTAGGAACTGTAGCGACCTGGTTAATATATAGGAAGCAGCGAGTACCATAAGAGGTACAATGTCACAGTGGGCCTGCATTCATAGTGAGGGACTGCAGTGTTCAATTTTAGCACCACTATTATTCCTAATTTACATAAATGATATAGACACCAATATATACAGTAAACTGGTGAAATTTGCAGATGACACC
>JABFDZ020000098.1:706397-719047 GCA_019775955.2 Pollimyrus isidori
TTCTTGAGTGTAACATAAACCAAGTCTATACACAAAATTTACAATTATCTTTCAGTAACATTTTTTATTGCCACTAATGGTACAGTGTATAAGCCATCACCGTGTGAACAGATTTATAGTCAAAAAGGAAAATTGGAGATCTATTTGACCTGGAAACCAGTCAACTTCTTGGTTGGTATTAGAAATGTTCTACAATATCATTGAGCTTTTAGTCATTTTTTTATTGATGTATTTCATAACTGTCATAACAGTTATGAAATACATGTGCTTTTTCCTTCCAGAAGTATGGGTTTAATGTTAAATTAATAAAAATACCCAAATATCTAAATAAACCTGTTCTCTGTGACTAAAGTCTCTCTCAAAATTTGCTGAAGCCCAAAAGTAATAACAATGTTTTAAAAGAGGACAACATTAGTAATTATATAATGTGTTTCACATCTGTGTAAGGCCCATAATGGAAATTAATGAGTAATGAATGAGAAATACAGCACCAAATGTGGGGAAAAACTGTCCATCCAGATGGAACCTCGTAACTTGGCGCTGGTGTTTGGTCCCACCTTGGTGCGCACGTCGGAGGACAACATGACAGAAATGGTGACCCACATGCCAGATCGCTACAAGATAGTGGAGACCCTTATCCAGCATGTGAGTACACCATCTCACACATAGAGGGTGATGTACTGTTTCCTGGACACCAGACTCAACAACTGATAGCCGCTGCTTTCTGCTCATATGTACTTCATGTCTTTCTTATTCCCAGTATGCCTGGTTTTTTACAGAGGAACTTGCCGTGGATGATCAGGTATGTCAGCATCCCAGTGTGGAGCAAGTAATGGAGATCCTTAAATTAATGTCACACAGCATACTGTGATGTATCTGATAGTGTTTTAGAAAGATTAATTAATTCAATCAAACCTAAATGTGCAAAATGAAGCCTTGAACTTTCTGTAAATATATTGTTGGCAATTACTGATTCCTTATTTGTACCAACTCACCTTGGCTTAATTTTAGCAAATATGGGAAATGCCAATCTGTGAAAGCCTGGAGGATATGGAGTTAGTAGTAAATTAGCACCCAGGTACATTTGACAACAGTGGGTGACATAGTTATAAATGAATACCAATTTGTCTGCCTCTGATTTTTCAGACACCAGTAGACAAAGAGGACCTGCAACCCATCCCCAACATTGACCACTTGCTGTCCAACATTGGCAGGACAGGGCAGGAGGCCTCAGGTAAAGCCCTCTCGGCTTTTACAGCAGAGACAACCTGCATCAACCTAAGACATAATTTTTCCACGTGCTTATATTTTATAAATTATCTAAATTATATAGTACTTATATAGTAGTATAGATACTGATGGCATCATCCTTTTGATCTTGCTGCCTATGCGCTTTATTACTTCTCCATTACTCTGTGTGTTTTCCTCTTGTTTTGTATACTCATTTCCTATTTTCTCTCTCTGGATGTTTCTGGGTTTTCTCCTAGCTGAGCCTTTGGAGCAATCACTGTGGTAGGATCAGATGTCCATTGGCTTAGTGAGCGTGTGAGGGCTGGTTTATACTCTATGCATGTGTGTTGTCACTACGCAAGTGGTGCTGCTGCTTGCATGTGTAATTTCCATCGATCTGGAGGATTTAAGGTCAAGTCCACAAGGGGCAGTGTGAGAAAAATATTTTGGCCGGCTCCTTTGTTTCTGGTCTCACTTGTACGTATGAGGTTGTGACGTGAAATATTGTTGTCAAGCGAGTAGCTAATTTTATAATACTGTTGCAGCATCCTCTATATTCTACCCACTGGTCCATATTGTATTGTAAAATTATTAAGATTGACTGAGAATGCATGCAGGACTTGTGCAAAACTTTTAAAACTAATGTTAAACATATACTAGTTAATCTTGAAAGGGATGAAATTTGTACAATTTGCTAAGTTTTGTTTTCTATACAACATAAATGTTCTAGTGAAACGTAAACCAGACTCTCGGCAAATTTTATCGCCAAGATTTCTAAATACCCAGATTTCTAAAATCTGTATTGAAAAATAACGTTGCTTATCAAAGTAGGCAAGTGAGAATTTAAAGTTAGAATACTATTGTACTTTGTATGTACAACACTGCTTTCTTAACTCAGATTCTATTCAGAAACAAAGGAAACTGCCTTTAAATTTTGTACTCGATGTACACAGGGGCACACAGTAGTGCTCAGAATATTTCTTCTTGCTTCTGAAAATATTCATTTCTAGATATCTTCTGGCCACCCATTCCTTAAAAAAAATTATGGTATTTAATACCAGGTGTACCATATATCCTCCAGAGACTCAATTTTAGTTTATTCGTCTTTCGAGGAAATAAACTTTATAACATATTTTACTTATATTTAGCTGCAATAACATATCTTTATTGTGCATAATGTTGTTTGTATTGTGTATTTAATTACGTTACTGTCAAAGACGAATTTCCATCTGATATAAATTTGATGGACATAAAAGAAATATTCTATTCTAAAGCATCTTACAATTTAAATTCTTATTTTTCTTATTTTTAATTTCAAAACATGCCCTCTTTAGTGTAAAACATGGATAAATATGTTTCCTAACATCAGATAGATGCAAAAATGAAATGGACATATATGAATGGGTGGGGTCTCAGGAGGATAAAAACACGAAGTACCATGACAAAAGGTGACCACACTGCCCCCAAGATTTTTGGTGGTACTGCATTGCATGTACACACAGCGCTAATTCTTTGTGTTGGTGCACAGACCATGCATGGAATCAATGCTGGAAATGCATTGTGGCCCTGATGCATACGCATACATGCTGTGAGCGTTGTGTATAAACAGACCCTGAGACTGTGTGTGAGTGTGTGTGTGGGTTTGCATAGATCACATCTGAGGACCAAATTATCTAGAAAGTGTAGTAAAAGCTGAAATTTCCCTACTTTTGGGAACATCTTTTGAGGTCTTCAGTTGGATAACTTCAGTTTTATAAAAATCTGTGAATGCAATCAAAAAAGTAAAAATGCGAAAAGCCTTGTACGGTGGTACCTCGGTTCTCGAACTTAATCCGTTCCGGACTCCGGATCCAATCCCAAAATGTTCAAGTTCTGATCAAATTTTTCCCATAAGAAATAATTAATTGGTTCCTGCCCTCCCAAAATTACACCTAAATGTAAGCACAAAATGAACAGGATAAAACAAGAGCATTTTTTCTTAATGGCTTCCAAAATGATAAAGATCTTATCTCAACATCACCCCTGTCCTGCCCTGATCGTCCAATCCTTCCGTGTGCCATGCCCCCTCATTAACCTTGTGTGGGATCCCCATGTGATCAGCTGTTTCTGCTTTTTATCATTAGTCCTGTGTATTAAGTCTGCGTTTCAGTATGTTTGTCCAGTCCAGTCGTTGGGTGCGTTCAAATTGCTTACAGCGCTGGAATTAAAGCATCGCATTCTGATCCTGATGCAATGCATTACGATTAGGTGCATTGTGACCTTTCACCAGGCTGCACAAACTGGAACCGCCTCCGTGATGACATACCTTTGCCTTTATTGGCTGAAGAGTTTAGTTACACGCATGACATTTGTATCCCAGGCAGTTGCGATGCATAATCTGCTATTTCTCCCGAATATCATGTAAAGCAGTGAGAACTGGTTTTCAGCTAATTTACCGGGTAAAATAAAGTTTAAATAAATCACATAAATTCTCTAATAGTTTACGTAAGTTCGTGGTTTATTTATTGTTAGTTACTGTAATGTTGCACTTCTTTATTTGGTTAATCATCCAGTCTGTGAAGAAGGCATTCAAATAATTATTGCATTGTAGTATGACTCATTTCCTGGCGTGTACAATTTATATTAGGTCAGTGTTCATGGTTCGACTTCTGATATTCAAATCAATTTCTAGGTCAAAATGGTTTGTTCGACTTTCAAGGAATTTAAGTTCGAGAACCGAGGTACCACTGTATACATACTGTTCAAAGAAATTAAAGGAACCCTTTTCAGTCAGAGTATTGCATAAAGTCAGTTTAATTTCTGGCATACTGATCTGGTCAGTTAAGTAGCAGAGGTGGTTGCTAATCAGTTCGAACTGCTTTGGTGTTAATGAAATTAACAACAGCTGCATTAGAGGGGAAACAATGAGACGACTCCCAAAACAGGAATGGGTTAACAGGTGGAGGCCACTGACATCTTTCTCTCCTCATGTTTTCTGACAATTTTTTCCACTAGTTTTGCATTTTGCTATGGTCAGTGTCACTACTGGTAGCATGAGGTGATACCTGGACCCTACAGAGGTTTCACAGGTAGTCCAACTCCTCCAGGATGGTGCATCAATATGTGCCATTGCCAGAAGGTATACTGTGTCTCCCAGCCCAGTCTCAAGGCCATGGAGGACATTCCAGGAGAGATGGACAGGGCCATAGAGGGTTCTTAACTCATAAGTAGGACCAGTATCTGCTTCTATGTGCAAGGAAGAACAGGAAGAGCACTACCAGAGCCCTACGTAATGAACTCCAACAGGCCACTGGTGTAAATGTCTCTGAGTAAACAATCAGAAACATCATGAGGGTGGCCTGAGGGCCCGACGTACTCTAGTGGGCCCTATGCTCACTGCCCAGGATCGTGGAGCTCAATTGACATTTGCCATAGAATACCAGAATTGGCAGGTCCATCACTGGTGCCCGGTGCTTTTCACAGATGACAGCAGGTTCACCCTGAGCTCATGTGACAGAAGTAAAAGGGTCTGAAGAAGCCACGGAGAACATTATGCTGCCTGTTATATTCTTCAGCAAGACCGTTTTGGTGGTGGGTCAGTGATGGTCTTTAGTGATGCATGGGTCGGATATTTTTCCAACCTGCGGGTCCCGCTTTTATGAAATGATTTGGCCACCCTGCACCACTGTATCTACTGTATTTTTACAACCCGCCCCGCCCCGGCAACCATTAAATAGACATACTAGGCATTGTAATTCAAATGAAAACAGCCTTTATTTCAGCCTAAAAGTGCTTGGAAACATCGCCCTGTAAACTAGCAGCAACATACGATTATGAATATGAACGATAAATCAGGTCATATTAACAACAAGATAATGATAAACATTTAAAACATTTACAAAGCAGCATTTGTAATCTAGGCTAAACAATTTTTTATTTGTATAGGGCAGGCCTACAGCCTACGCTAAATAACCACCAACATTTTTTTTCATTTATCACATAGAAATGTTCATTTAGCGTTTTTACATTCGAAAAAAGAGTGGCATCCACTGTACCGGGGTTTAATCTATTTCGCCTGGACTCCAGCACCTGGCTAGACCCCCCACAAATATGTCTTGACATGCTGGAAGTGCCTGTTTTGTGGCTCTCGTGTATATTTTTTCGCATGAATTGCACTTCACGTAGCCGATACTGCTGTTGTCTCCAGCTGCAACTATTTCTGAGAACCGGTCCCAAACATTAGATTTAGCAGCCTGATCTTATTTTCTTATAACGATGTAAATTCCCGACCTCAATTTCTCCCGCACCTCGTCTTCCATCTTCACTTTTATTTCTTTGTTTTTGTTGTGACTGGCAGCGGTAGCTGCTTGGCGCTTTCGTGACTTGTCACGTGATGTAACCTTATCAAAGAACTTAATAAAATATGAAAATAGATATTCCCAAATATTTAATATAGGCTATAGGGAATTGCACGCAACATACATGGGTTTTTTAATTTAATTTTGTTTTTAATGACCCACCCCAACCCGCCCCGCAAATAAAGTGACAATTTCTTTACCCGCCCCAACCCGACCTGCGGGGTCCGTGGGTTACCAGACGACCTGCGCATCACTAATGGTCTTGGGTGGCATACAGTATCCATGGAGGGACACGCAGACCTTTACAGGCTAGACAACGACACCTTGACTGCTATTAGGTATCAGGATGAAATCCTTGGACCCATTTTCAGACCCTATGCTGGTGCTGTGGGTCCTGGGTTCCTTCTGGTGCACAACAATGCCCGGCTTCTTGTGGTGACAGTATGCAGGCAGTTCCTGACGGATGAAGGCATGGATACCGTTGACTGGCCCCCATGCTCGCTTGATCTAAATCCAATGGATCACCTCTGGGACATTATGTTTCAGTCCATCCGATGCCACTAGGTTGCACCTCAGACTGTCCAGGAGCTCAGTGATGCCCTGGTTCAGATCTGGGAGGAGAAACCCCAGGACACTATCTGTCGTATCATTAGGAAGATGCCCTGACATTATCAGGCATACCTACAAGCATGTGGGGGGCATACAAACTACTGAGTACGATTTTGAATTGCTGCGATGAAATTTCAGCAAAATGGCCAAGCCTACTGCATCATTTTTTCACTTTGATTTTCGGGGTGTCTTTGAATTCAACCCTCTGTAGGTGGGTCATTTTCATTTCCATGAAACGATGTAGCATCCTTTCATTCCTAACACATTACCCAGTCCATATCTGTATACATATACAGCATGATTTTTTCCCCATTGAGATCTGATGTGTTTTCAAAGCTTTCCTTAAATTTTTTTGAGCAGTGTATAATATATAGGTATGGGTCTATGTGGTATCAGTGCTAACCTTTGTGATTGTCTGAGACTGAGCTCGACACTGTCCCTGTGTTCGATACAATTTCCTGCCTGTAGTATTATCCCCCCCACCAAGCTGGCCATTTTTAATCTTGACCTCAGACTTGGTCTGTGTTTGTGTGTGTGCACAGGTTTGGAGCCACTGTTTCTGCAGCCTCGTTATAACCATGAACCTTTTCTGTCAGACATCATTCATGTCATAGCCTCTGTGCCCTTTTCCTCCTCTTGCCCTTATCCCAGGATGCCCACACACACACACGATGCAGATTAAGCTGTAGTTGATTGTAGAGAGCACACAAGGATCACATTCAAACTGGTAGAAACCTGATTCGGGAATATGGTGACCAGTCTTAGTTATAATTGTCAGAATAAAAAGTAAAATATATAAATAAAATTGAATTAAAAATGAGATTTAATGTCCTCCATCTGTGTGGAGTATAAAGTTCCATATTAACATGGGGTACTGTGTGACTCAGCAGACTAAGCCTCTGTACCTAAGATGGAAGGTTACCATTCAAACCAGACTTCAGCAGAATAATCACATCTCCATGTGCCCTTCAACCAGAGTCCTGCACCGGGTCCGGTACCCGCAGATAGTTGCTGGAACGGGCAGGTTTTAATGTTCTGTAATTCTGCGGATGGGTAATTCATTACACACGGGTGGGTAGCAGGTCAATCAAAACAGTATTGTAGCCTGAAAAAATAACATATAAGCGAAAATATCTATGTATTATACTATCATGTACAAATTGTCATCACCACAGTGTGTTCAGTACCTTTTGGTGCTTTACAATATTTCTTTCCAAGTTGGAACTTGGATGAAAACATCATAAAACATCACAAAAAACGTCACTTCCCGTCGGAAATACGTCAGTTTTATGACGTTGATGTTGGACAAGATTTTGTTGTCCACGTTGACCCTGTGATGTAATTACAACATGGCAGCTTACACAAGTAATTTAACTTTGTAAATCTTTATGTTAAATACATTTTGTTAAATGTATTGTAACTGCATGTGTTCAGTTTAGAGAATACCATATCATGACAGTAAACAGTATCCGATTATGCAATATTATATTTTAACCAGACTTGTTAGTGTCTTTGGTTTGTCTTGTAGTTTGTTTGCCTCTTGAAAAAAAGAATATTGCTATGAATGTGCTAAAATATTTTATAAAGCTTTTAATGTGGTTTGACTAGGTCGTGTTTCTTATTTGTTTGTCTCCTGGAAAAAATAATCTCACTCCAAATCTACTAAAATATAAAGCAACAACATACAGCAGTGTGTTCATGGAGGCAGCCATGTTTGTTCCGAGATGTGGTAGCTGAAACGGGAGTTTTAGTTTTGATTTTGTTTTAAACTGACTTTTTCATTTCAATTCAAAACTCATGTAGGCCTAGCGCTTGTCTCGTTAAGAGCTGCATAGAAAAGCAATTGTGTGTAATTTATCACGGATATGGGTGGGTAACAGGCGGAATGTTAACGGGCCCAGGAGGGTGCATGGGTGGGTTTGGTGTTGTACTGTGCGGGTGTGGGCGGGTGCAGCTCTCCAAAAGTGGACCCGTGCAGGACTCTGCCTTCAGCAAAGCCCTGAGCCCCCAGGTCACTGGATGATGCAGGTGGCTGCCTTTCACTGTAATCCCCAAGCATGCTCTCATCTGTAATCATGGACAGCAGGATGAGATACTGTAGGCGAAAATCTAATATCCTGACAGGGAGTAATAAAGTATCATTCTATTCTTTCATGTCTGTATACAGTCTGACCCCTTATGGTTTATATGTACCCCAGTTACACAGGTTTACTAATAAACCCTACTCTCCTATTGTTTTTTATCCTCTCACTAAAGCAGATTCAACCAACAGTGACTCGGCTAAATCCAAGGTAACCTTTGCTTTTAACTTTACTGTCATCATTTGAATGTTTGTGAAGTCTAGTTAATCAGAAATGATGAATTTCATATCAATCCTTAGGGCTCATGGGGCTCAAGGCAAGACCTGACGGCCAAGGACTTCACTCTGTCGCTGCTGTCTGCTGTCACCCAGAAACGGAGGAAGCGCCCGGTCACCCACGTCCTGGGTAGCAGTACAGACGAGGACTCAGAACATGAGCCAATCAAAGCCAGCAGTCATGGGGGGCATGTCCCAAAAAGAGGGAATGAGGAAGGGGAGCCACTAAGGGGTGGAGCTGCAGCACCCAGAGCAGTAGAAGAGGATGATGATCATGATGATGAAGATGAGAATGATGAAGATGAGGAGGAGGAGGAGGAGGAAAGGGAGGAGAATGTTGATGCTGGAAAGGAGTCCATGAGAAGGCTGTATAAGGAAGAGGACATCAGCACCGCTGTAGTGCTTCAGGAGAAGAGTGGTGCTGGGGTGGGGACGTGGCGAGAGCTGGAAGACGCACACTCCATGGTGTCGGGGTACTCCACACTCTCCACACTGAGACACAGCCTGACCTCCGAGGATCGTGGGGATGAAGCAGACGACGAGCACAGCGAGCTGGTCAGTGAGACAGACAATGAGAGCGGCTTCGCCTCACAGTCCCTCACACAGGAAAGGCCAGAAAAGCCCACCCAGCAGGTCCCACACAGCTTCCTCTACAGCCACCACAAGCCCCCTCAGTCAGGCACCTCCCCCCCCAGCCTCCTGGCCATGGGTGGTCAGAGTGAAGGCAGCCGAAGCTCCACCACTCCCTCCTCCTTATCTTTCTCCTCTTCATCCACCACCCACAGGCCGTGCAGCCGAACCTCTTTCAGTTCCCACAAACTGATCCAGTGTGACACGCTGGCACGCAAGAAGCTCAAGGGTGAGAAGCCTAAATCACTGGATGTGGAGCTTGAGCAGGGCACAGAGGACCAAAGAACCTCATCAAAAGGGGCCCCAAGTGAGCAGGGCAGGGATCCCATGACCAATGAGGAGAGCTTAAATGTGAGCCTGCCCCTGCAGTCCTCCTCATTCACTGAGGTGGCTTCCTTCACTCCCTGCGCCTCTGGTGCGCAGGGCTCTCTGGCTGAACAGGTGCAGTCACGCCTCCTGAGATCTATCGGCGACCTGCGGGGTGTGGGTCTGCGGAAGCCTGTCTCGCCAGAGACGCGACGCAGAAAGTCTTCCTGGCGTCGCCACACTGTTGTTGTGCATGTGGGGGACAGTGCAATATTCCCCATGGATGCAGCTGTCAGTGTGACAAGCCCAAATAAGGACATGCCAGTCGCTGACACCGTCCAACCTGACAGTTACCCTGTGGGGCTACATTGCACCCCAGAACCACCATTGCACAGGGAGTCTGTCTTTCGGGGTCGGGAACCTGCCACGCCCCAGCCGGCCTCCCGCTCTCGGTTCCATCAGTACCTGTAGCGGATGATTGCAGTTCGTTACGAAGAGCCCCCTTCCTAAAGTCTGCCAAGGATTTGTGCAGCCGTGCAGAGGTACTGGACAGATGGTCTAATACCAGGCAATAGACCACTCCATTGGAAAGAGAGGAAGAGGCATGTCAGCTTAGCCCAACAGGATGTGTGAAGCATGCATCTCACAGGGTTTGAAGAAGCTTCCAGAAACAATGAAAAAGAAAGAAGAAGAGAAGAGTGTGCAAGCTGCACCACCCCATAGATTTCAGGTTGGCATGGGTCACATGATGCGCTAGGCCTGTCACTGTGCTGAAAAGAGGTCTTCCACACATGTGGCACAGAGCCAGGTCGGCACAGGTACGGTGAAGCAGAGCATCCCTGGTGTAAACAGTATTAGCTGACAGTCTTTCAGCACATCATGCCTACAGGGCGTCTCTCCCCATATCAGGAGGCACTCTGCCTTGGCGAGGCCCTGTTCTTCATTTATTTCTGTTCTGTTCTCCACTTCCCATGGTGAGTGGCAGGCGCTGGCCAAGGGTATGACTCTGCAGCGATGCTGCCACCAGCAGGCCCTTCCCCACCTGGTCTGCCCAAGCACCTCCGTCTGTCCTTTTCGTATGCATGTGTGTCCAGCAGTTTTTGTAAGATTTGTACAAAATATTAAGTTAATCACTCTGTATATATTATATAGTAATGTTTTATGATATTAAAATGGCTAGAAAGTTAAATTTATATTTAATATAATGTTTTCAGTGGTTTTTTTTTGTTTACAGTCATGCATCCTGATGCACGATCATCTCCTATCTATTTTACTTGAAAATGGCCCCATATGTTTATATATAATATGTGTATGTTTTGTATTAAAATATGGAGTACTTTTGTTATAATTTGAAGAGTCTCTTAGTGTTATAATGCTAAGAAAATCATTAAACTCTCACCAATCATGGCCTGTACTTAAAAAAATAACCCCTACCAGAAAACTCAATTGAGCTCAGAAACATGCTCCCACTAATAACAGTTTTCCATTGTGAATTATGCAAGCCATACCCATGCTGACATGGCCCTGCTTACTAGCGGAGCCAAATACATGACCAAACAGAGCTGGTTGAATTGTCTCAACTGATTGGTCGAAATGCACAGGGATATTGAGGTTCTGCGCATATATTTTATGTATGTTTAATTAGTAATATAGCTAGTTGCGATGTAACAGTACATTCCCAAAACACAGAACTTGAAAATTTCCAACTTCATAATTTCAAAAATCTTAATGCAAATTTATACAAGTGAGTGCTAATTCCACTAGATACTTGCATAACACAATGATTCTCACAGACATGCTAGCGGAAATTACCACACGGTATTAATGATAATAATAATAATTATTATTATTATTGTTATTATTGCACATAGTAAATCATGTACGCTGTGTAAACAGAACATGTTTATTTCACTGTTGCTCTCTAAAGCCCGCCTTTACCAAGCCAACCCGTCTGCAGTGGAAATCCAAAACGAGCTGAGACTGTGTGAGGACTAGGCTCCCTTTCTGGTATGGCTCAGATATGGGTCGCCTCCTGCATGCCAGTGGAAAAGCACCATTAGTTTCTTAGTCATATCCAGTGTAATTTTCTAAGATGAACTTCTTCAGGGAGTGTCTTTTTGTTGACATTCTTATGTTTAGATTACAAAACATTCCCAAACACTGTAAAGCTGTCACCCTTAACCCAAGAATTCCTGAAGGTGTTTAATATTCTGTCTTCTGTGACACTGTCATGTTAATTTAATTTTGTACACCGTTGCAGAATTATTGCTAGTGATTATACCAGAGTAGTCCGCTGTCACCTTTTGAGTTAAACCTCAGACTTCTGCTGTAACCGTAGGTTAAAACCTATGCAGTACAAACCCCTTACATAGCAGACAGGAAACTGAGTACTCTGTTCCAGAGCTGCTGATGTCTCCTGTGTGATCTTTGGATGCGGAATTAATGACTATACACAACCATAAAAAGAGTCCTTCCTGCCTTGTCCTTTGGGAATTCCCATATATTGCTTTATCTGACAACCACTCTGTCGTTTGGAAGTGCCTGATTTTTTGGACTTCTTTCTTCTTTCTTTCTCTCTCTGATTTTCCTTCTTGTGGTTCCACCATTAGTATTGATTTTCACATCTGATTTCTCTCTCTTCACCTTCCTTAGAAAAGCATTTCAATTGTAATAAAACTCAAACCAAGATGACATCTATGTAGTTTTTGCGTTTCCCATGTAATTTTTTCTTCAAAACATCACAGACAACGTTGCTATGGAAATGTGTTATTTTAACATACATGTATATATCAAATCAAATCACCTTTATTGCCAATCACTAGAACCAGTGAGTGAAAGTCTTGGGTTCATATTTGCAGTGCAGTACATTAAATAAATGCAAACTGTACAAAAATGTCTGTACAACAGTGTACTGTACATAAAGACTGTACATAAACTACAAACCTCTACATATGCACAAATGCAACAGTATAATACACAATTCAGTACAGCATGCATACAATATACCATGGGGCAGAAAGACACTGTATCTGTAATACAGTGTAGTTAGTGAACCAAAGAGTAGTTGTTGGGGAAAGCGTTATGTCTTTCACCCGCAACAACAGAGTAAAGCGTTCATTGACTTTCAACCCTGACTCCTATCAGGACAAAGCGTTCATTGACTTTCAATCCTGATTCTTGAC
>JABFDZ020000098.1:752906-766232 GCA_019775955.2 Pollimyrus isidori
TGAGTTCAGGACTCTCTGCAGCTGTGTGTCTGTGAATTCACAGGCCAATGAGTTCAGGACTCTCTGCAGCTGTGTGTCTGTGAATTCACAGGCCAATGAGTTCAGGACTCTCTGCAGCTGTGTGTCTGTGAATTCACAGGCCAATGAGTTCAAGACTCTCTGCAGCTGTGTGTCTGTGAATTCACAGGCCAATGAGTTCAGGACTCTCTGCAGCTGTGTGTTTGTGAAGTTATAGGCCTATAAGGTCAGAACTGTCTGGTGCTATGTGTTTGTGGTGTCACAGACCCATGAGTTTAGAAATCTGTTTCTGTGTCTGTGGTGTCACACGCCTGCGAGATCAGATTCTTCTCTCTCTCTTGTGCTTTTGCAACCTTCTACTGTTGTATCCTTGACTCCCCACACCTGGATCCGGGGCTACCTGAGGCGGGCTGATCTTAACCAGGACGGGAAGATGAGCTACGATGAAGTTCAGGGTCTGCTGCAGATGATCAACATCGATCTAAATGAGCAGTACGCCCGCTCCCTCTTCAAGGTGGGTTCATCGCTGACATGTGTAGGGGCTAAAGCCGTTACCGTTACTGACTGGGTGACATCTCAGCACAAACACACTAACAAATAAAGCATACATTTTGTTTTGTACATAATTAAAGTAGTGAGTGATCTGTAAAGAAGAACACTCCAGCTTCCAAAACTGCCCTTCATATTCAAGGGCCTATCAGTGCAAGGTAGGAAACAACCCACGATGGGATGCCAACCCATCACAGGGCACACTAACACACTTAGGCAATTTGGTAACTGCACTTAGCCTCAGCATGTTTTTGGAGTGTTTGTGGGGTGGACACATCAATCATCCCGGCCAGCCTAGTGGGCCTTTGAGTGGCTGTGACCATCTTCTTAAATTTTCAGATAAACCAGGGCAATGCCTAATCAAATCAGCATCAGACCTGTAATCATGGTTCCAAATAGGTAAATATCTTCGATGTCCTCCACGGACAGGGCTGCCAGACACACGACCCTGCACTTCTCCCATCCGTCTATCGTGTAGCCAGCTACGTACGTCCCTGCAGGACAGTCAGGTTCCCCCGAACCTGTGCTTCTCTTCATGTCAATTTGAGAGACAAGTTGATCAAATCCATGATTTTCTTAGTTCTGTAGAGCAGGGCTAAGAGAGTCTCTCAACAGAAATATAAAATTCTCACGAGCAATTTTTGAAAGGGACACAAGTCAAATTGTACTTAAAAAAATATGTCCCCTCAGTGGAAAAACTTTGCTTCTATCATTATTATTGTAACATGTAGACTGCGTCATTATGGTTATTTTCAAAGTTTTTCTCAGGTTCAATGACAAAGCAGATTTTTCTCCGAAACTATTTAATGCATTGTTTGTTATGTTGTTTACAGTCAATCCATCAACATACAATAAAATTTAAACATGACTGTTATTGTGAAAACAATATGCTAATTGTGGTCATTAATGTTAAGTTAACATTATGGCAAGTCGTCACAAATATAAGAATGCAAGGGAAACGGCTTTGGCGTGTTAGTTGCAGTGCACTATGCAACAAGCTATTGTACACAAGCTAACGTTAACTAGATAAGTCATATTGTAATCACTAATATAGCAGATTCACTGAAAATTACATTGGTAATCAGCATTTTTTCCGCAACTAATTTATGAATGAGTCTGCATCAACTGCATAAAAGAGAATCACTTAATTTAAAGTGAATAAAGTACCCTACTTACTGGAGTTCAACATTAATTGAACCGCAGCCACACACCTGACTCGTGTGTGTAGAGTAGGTGAGATGAACTGGGAAAGCAGGCAGTGGGCCAAACCACTGTGAGGAAGGGGAGGGGAAACTCAAGTGTTTCTAAATGCATTTTTTGCGTTACACAATTATTTTAGGTATACGTACATATGTTTTTTACAGTAAAGAGTGTGATTTTTTAAATATTTTTTTTTGGGGGGATAACACTCAGATGGGGGGGACATGTCCCCTCCGTCCCCCCCGGGATTTACGGCCATGGCGTCCGCCTCCGCTGAGAGCCAAGTAACAGATTGATGACTACTTGAATATTTTTCTGGATCGTTTTTCAGAAGCTCCAAGATGCAAAGGTCCAACATTGTCATGAGTTCTTGGATTGGGTTGTCATGTATGCATATTTATAACTAATTATGAGAGGTCAGTATCCATGCGACTTGCTTTTGGATGCAACTCCTTTCTGCAGAAGTGCGACCACTCTGCTGATGGGCGCCTTGACCATGCTGAGACCGAAGAGTTTTGCCGGGAGTTGCTGCGCCGGCCTGAGCTGGACCAGGTCTTCCTGCACTATTCCGGCAATGGCTGTGTGCTGTCTACCACTAATCTGCGGGAGTTCCTGCGTGACCAGGGCGAGGATGCCTCCCTCATCCATGCTCAGAGCCTGATCCTAACCTATGAGCTGAATGAGTGGGGTAGGTTGATGCAGGCACCTGATACAGCCGCCTGTAGTATCTTGGTCTTGGTATACCTTCTCATAGGTTTTGTTCATTTGAATGTGGAATGCATGTGAACACAAAACAAGGCTTTCGGAAACACATAATTTTAGGGAGCCTTTTGGAATTCGATAAGCTTATGTATTTACAGTGGGGAAAATAAGTATTGAATACATTGAACATTTTTCTCAGTAAATATATTTCTAGTGGGGCTATTGACATGAAATTTACACCAGATGTCAATAACAACACAAGTATTCCATACATACAAATAAATCAAAACGAATAAATCCATAAATTAAGTTCTGTGTAATAAAGTGAAATGACATGGGTAATGAGTATTGAACATGCATACTGAAATGTATGTAATACTTAACTGGAAATCCTTTGTTAGTAATGACAGCTTCAAGATGCCTCCCGTATTGAGAAACTAGGTTGCATGCATTGCTCAGGTGTGATTTTAACCCATTGTTCCACACAACTGTCTTTAAATCCTGAAGGTTCTGGGGGGCTCTCCTATGAGCTCTGGTCATCAGTTCTTTCTATAGATTTTCAATTGAATTCAAGTCGGGTGATTGACTGGGCCATTCTAGCAGCTTTATTTCCTTTCTCTGAAACTGATTTTGAATTTCCTTGGCTGTATGTTTGGGATCATTGTCTTGCTGAAATGTCCACCATAATTTCATCTTCAGCACTCTGGCAGATGGTAGCAGATTCTTATCAATAATGTCTTGGTACATTTCTCCATTCATCCTTCCTTCAATTACATGAAGTCTGCGAGCACCATGTGCTGAAATACAGCACCACACCATGATGTTCCCATCCCCAAACTTCACTGTTGGTATGGTCTTTTTGGGGTGATATGCAGTGCCATTTCTCCTCCAAAACATGTGTGTGCTATACCATCCAAAGAGTTCAATTTTGGTCTCATCTGACTAGATTATATTCTCGGAGTATTTCATTGGCTTGTCCAACTGTTGCACAGCAAACTTTAAACGAGCTTCAACATGCTTTTTCTTCAGCAGTCTTGTGTGGTAAGTGTGCATAGAGGCCATGGCGGTTGAGTACATTACTGTTTGTTTTTTTTAAGCAACTGTAACTGCTAATTCCAGATCTTTGTGAAGTATGAGTGGCCTTTGGCTCTTGGACAGCTCTTCTGATTATTCTTTTGATTCCTCTGTCGGAAATCTTCCAAGGAACACCTGGTCGTGGCCAGTTTATGGTGAAATGATGTTCTTTCCGCTTCTGTATTATGGTCCCAATGGTGCTCAAAGGAATGTTGAGACATTTAGAAATGCATCTGTAACCATTAGCATCAGTGTATTTTGAAACAATCAGGTTGCAAAGGTCTTGAGTGAGATCTTTGCTTTTACCCATCATGAGATGCTTCTTGTGTAATGATAAACCTTTCTATAGGCCATCAATTACGACTAAACCATATGATATTTATTTGCACTGATAAAGGGAAGGATTGATTTCTAAACACTGACAGATTCCAGCTGGTTTCTTGGCTTTCCGTGCCTTTTTGCACCTCTTCATGTATTCAATACTTAATCCCTGTCATTTCACTTTGTTACACATCACTTAATTTATGGATGTATTTGTTTTGATTTCTTTGTATGTGTAGATTGGGATGTTACTAACAAGAGGTGTAAATTTCATGTCAATAGCCCCATTCGAAATATTTCTATGACCCATGAAATACTTATTTTCCCCACTGTATATGCTCTTTAAAGCATTAGATGACTGTAAATTAATTAACAGGTAATATAAAACTTAAAAGCGCAATGCAACGCAATGGAATATTTTTAAAAATCATTTAACTACATCAGTAACAAATGTTTTTCAATATTGACAATTATTACATTGATTAGAAGTCAGTAAAAATTACTATAAAACTCTTTCAGTCTTGACTTTGCTTTTACACCTCAAACCAAATAACAATGCTTATGCATATGGTTGTCTAATACAACAGCTCAGAAGAACCAGTTCATGACCCCAAATGGCTTTACGCTATACATGCTGTCCTGTGAGAACGACGTGTTCAACCACGACCATTCACAAGTATACCAGGACATGACACAGCCACTGGCTCACTACTTCATCTCCTCTTCTCACAATACCTACCTCACCAAGGACCAGGTGACCAGTGCCAGCAGCACAGAGCCCTACATCAGGTATAAACACATGCATGTTTCATGTCTCCTCCCTTTCTCAACTTGCCTTGGTTAGATGGCTCAATATTCCCTTTGTCAACTAGTTTGGTCTGTTAGACATAACTAACATGATGATGGACTTCATGAGAATTTAATAAGGACACAATAGCAATACTTTTGTAATCCCCATGAAAAAATTCTCTTTTGCCCCATTTTATTCTCTATGAGAAGCTTGGAAGACACAGTGTAGGGTCAGCCAACATGCAGTACTTCTACCAGAATCAGGCATGGTCTTGGTGAAACAGTTTTTGGAGCAATTTGGTGTCCTTACAGGAATGATTGAAGAACACTGCCCCTTTTTTAGTCATTTCATGTCTTTCACTTGTATGTGGCTTTCTGATGTTTCCAGAATACCAGTGAATATTGTAAAGTATCTCTATTGCATGTTATATACTGAAACATGCTCAATATCACATTGATGACATTTGTAAGCCAATCTAAACATTCTGTTGGGTCTAGAAGTCTTTGGGGCTGTGTATAGCAGGATTCCCCAGTAATAGGCTGATTAAGATTTTTGAGCAGGGAAATTTTCAAACTATGTTCAATTCTGGCCCACCAGAACTGGAACTGGGGAACTGTGCTGTATAGTCCATTTGTATTTTTGACCTCATCTTTAAAACAAACACTCACAAGGATGTAGAGACAAATTTCAAGGTTTACTAGTAATTCGGCCATTATACACACTCCCCAGCCAGTCCTCGTCAGACGTTGTGTTTGTGATTGTGCAGTCACTGGAAGGCCATTTTCATTGACCACCCTTTATTTCTTTGAAATTTCAGAATGTGTATTATACCTTAGATTACTGTGACAAGATGGTGTTTTTAAGGGTGTATGTGAATGTATACTTCAGTGCGGTGTCATTATGTGTGTGTGGGTGTGCAGAGCTCTGAACCAGGGATGCCGGTGTGTGGAGCTGGACTGCTGGGATGGTGATAGCGGTGAGCCTGTAATCTACCATGGACACACCCTCACGTCCAAGGTGACCTTCCAGGAAGTCATTGAGACCATTGCAGAATATGCCTTCAAGGTGAGAACCTGCATAATCAGCAGGTGCTGGTCCAGGGTTATCTGTTTGCAGGATGTAGAACAAATACTAAATATTTATTTACATATTTAACTCTTACTTTGCTGCTGCTTCCTCCAGAGACAATTCAGCACAATGCATGTTCTCTTAATAATTGTTTTGTGGACTCTTAAGAGAATCAGCATTTTTCATCTGACCCTGTTTCTTGATAACCTGCAATGCAGAGCTGGCCCATAGTCTTTTACCCAATAGGAAAAATACTCATGAGTATAATCCATATTTACCGCCTTGTCTGCCAGGCCTCCCCATACCCCCTGGTACTATCCCTGGAGAACCACTGCACAGCAGAGCAGCAGACAGTGATGGCAAAGCACCTCTGCACAATCCTAGGGGAAAAGCTGCTTAGCAAGCCCCTTAATGACAAGCTCCTCTCCAGCCTACCTTCACCAGAGGTGGGCCCCACTCTGAATGTTTCTTCATCTGTTCACCCTACTGTTTTAAATATGCTCTTCATTGCTCCAGCAGGTTTTTAGGGTTTTTGTAACTGGTATTAAGATGTTGGTTGGCCAGTTTGCTGGTATGTCTCCAGCTCTAGAGCACAAACCTATAGACAGACAAAAATATTTCTGTAACACTTTATTTAAAGCAGTCATCATAATGCATTATAGATTCCTTCATAATGCGTAATACATTCATAAAGAATTACAAAAAACGCTATAAATATAAAAAGGCATAACACGTTATATCCATGTTTATTATACATTATGAATCCTCTATAAGCGCTATGAATCTATATTGCACTATTAATACCTTTATAATGCATTATAATGATAAGTATACATAATAAACATGCCTATGATGTGTTATGCCTTTTATAAATGGTTATAAGCATATGTTTAATACTTAATGCATGTATTATAGTGCTTTATGTAGGCATCTGTAATGGATTATACATGTAAAGTGTCACCAATATTTTTAAAAATCATTGGTATTTAAAAGACCTAAATTAGACCTAAAATAGCTGCACTGCTATTTGGAGATCTCCACATAGTCTTCTTTTTTAAATTGAGAAGCTAAGACTGATATGACCAAAGCAGCTTTAAAAAGCTATACACTCATTCTTTTTCTGAAAAGATGGTTAAATCAAAATTTATCAACAAATAACATTACAGCTAACATTTTATTATAAATTGACATCACTCTGTAAGCCAAATTTAAGTTTCTCAGTAAAAGCTTTATAGTATTTTGGTAAATAAAGTTGTACAAAACACTATACATTTATTAAAATTTATTAAAATGACTTTCATTAAATCCCAGAGGAAGTCACTACTAAAGTATTTTGCTTGTATAATGGCAGGACCTGAAGTGGAGGATCCTGATAAAGGGAAAGAAAGAAGGTGTCCAGCCAGAGAAGGCAGACAGCTCCGCTAGCTCAAGTTCCAGCTCTGAGGATGAGGCAACAGCTGGGTGTAGGGGCAAAGAGAAGAAGGTGAGCCTTGAATGGTGAATGTATGGTTACATCTGTGATATAATTCAGCTTTTTATATTAAATCTAAATTAATAACATTTACCCAGTAAATGTATTGGTTGCAATTGCTTAAGTGCTTGCCAACAATAACGTAATGACGGAGCTTTTAAGGAAATTAAGTTATACAAGACAGTCCCTTTTTGTATTAGTAGTGTGTGCTGTGCAGTAGTATTGCAGTATTAAACCGCAAGCGCATGTTGCGGTAACTAAATCACAGATATACTTAAACATTTATATTCTATTTATCTCTCCTTTGCACTATGACCAAAATTTTCTGTGACATACCCCTAAGAACTGCAATAATGGTATATATTGAGGTCTAGATGGGGCCATGGTTTTTAGTTTTATTGATATCTAAGTGACGCTTTTATCCAAAAAAACTTACCGTGGTGGGAAGAGACTACAACTGACATGCATTTTCTGGGATCTGAACCCCTGAGCACTGTAGTTAGACTAATTTTGTATCTGTTGAGCTACAGGAGAGCTGTCATTACAATACTAAATAATGCTTTAGTTTAATGTGCTCACGAAATACCCAGTATAGCTCAAATCACGTGCCATATTGGTTCAGAATGTTCATTTTTTGGTTCAGTTTTTTATTCTGCAAAAAACATTAGTATAGTTGCTCAATAAGTCTATTGCTAAACATTAGGATTAGAGTCTGCTTCTGTCCTGTATATTTCACTATTGCTACCCTTATATTGCATTAAAATGGTCAGTATAATCAACAAGAACATTACTTGCAAATTACAAATTTAAAAACTTATTTCTCTCTTGCACCATTGTTCAGGCTCTGATGCCCAAAATTAACCTTGAGCTCTCAGACCTGGTGGTGTACTGCCAAAGCGTACCCTTCCGTGGGTTCAGCCAGGCTGCCAAAAAGCCACCCAGTGAGATTACCTCCTTTTCTGAGAGTGAGGCCCTCAGACATGTGAAGGAGGCGGGTGAGTAGCTGGTGGGGAACCAATCAGGGCCTTGTTCATCTACAGAATCCTGCCACATTCTGCCTCCAGTCCTAAATAACATGTTTTTATGTTCATCAATATGTGGTACAAGGTACCATAATGGTTTTGGAGCTTAATATTGCTATTGTACGATTGACATTTCACAGGAATTGTTCAGGAAACATGCAGTAAGTGGTAACAATTTTGATATACAGTGGTACCTCAGTTCTTGAACTCACTAGAACTCTAATTTCTTGAAAGTCAAACAAACTAGTTTGACCTAGATCTTTATCTGAATATCATAAGTCGAACCGTGAACACCGACCTAATATAAATTGTACGTGCCAGGAAATGAGTCATACTACAATGCAATTCTTACTTGAATGCCTTCTTCACAGACTGGACGATTACAAAAATAAAACAGCACAACATTACATTAACTAACAATAAATAAACCACTAACTTATGTGTACTATTTGAGCATTTATGTCATTTATTTAAACTTTATTTTAACCAGTAAATTAACTGAAAACCATCTCTGACTGCTTTACAAGATATTCTGGAGAGATAGCAGATTACGCATCGGCACTGCCTGGGATACAAACGTCATGCGTGTAACTAAACTCTTCAGCCAATAAGGACAATGGTGTGTCACCACGGAAGTGGTTTCAGTTTGTGCAACTGGGTGAGAGGTCGCAATGCATCTAATCATAATGCGTTGCGTCAGAATCAGAATGCGTTGCTTTAAAGCAGCTGTAAGCAAATCCAGTGCACCCAATGACCGGAGTGGGTAAACAAACCGGAACACGGACTTTATATGGAGGACTAATGACAACAACCAGAAACAGCTGATCACACGGGGATCCCACACGAGGTTAACGGGGGGTCATGGCACACAGAAGGAGTGGACGATTGTGGCAAGACATGGGTAATGTTGGGATAAGATCTTTATTGTTTTGGAAGCTATTAAGAAAAAAATGTTCTTCTTGTTTTATCCTGTTTATTTTGTGTTTAAATGCTTAAAAAACATATTTGGCTGTATTTTGGGGGGCCAGGAACCAATGAATTGTTTTTTCCATGATTTCTTAAGGGAAAAATTTGATTAGAAGTCAAACTTTTTAGGATTCGATCCGGAGTCCGGAACGGATTAAGTTTGAGAACTAAAGTACCACTGTATCTATATATGCAGCATGGAGATTAGTATATACACAGTTTAATATGATGTCCTTGCCTGCCTCTGTCATTACATGTTTCTTCTCGTGCACAGGAAAATGGTTTATTAGATACAACAGCAGGAACCTCAGCAGGATCTACCCCTCAGGACAGCGACTACAGTCCTCCAACTACAACCCGCAGGAAATGTGGAATGCTGGCTGTCAGATGGGTTAGTACACTCGCTGGGCCATACTACTTCTCTGTAACATAGTTTTCTGTGTGATCCTACCTGCCCCTTTCATTGCATGGTTTTGTTTTGATACTGTCTTTATTCATAACCAGAAAACAATGTCTGCTTGTATTGTCGAAGTACGGACATTTAAATGTATTTAAAATTGACTGAAATGTGGAACTTCTTAGTTCACAGCTTTTTTCATTAGCCTGTTGCGAGAGTATTTCCTAGGATGCTCAAGCTATTGCACGGACACTGGTCATAGTTACATTTACTCTACATTGTGATTAATAATTGCATGTTATGTAAACTTAGCTGCTGTTGCTTTATCTTGACTTCACACACAGATTTTGGTAGAACCTAGTAAACAGTGAAGGCAAGTGGACAGTGAGCACATGTCTCAGTGTATTTCAGTGAAACAGTGTGTCTTTATAAATGTAGTGGCACTCAACTTCCAAACTCCTGGTGAGCAGATGGACTTGAACCAGGGCCGCTTCCTCCCCAATGGTCGCTGTGGCTACATCCTAAAACCAACCTTCCTGCGGGACCCAAACTCTGATTTCAACCTGGAGAACACATGCGCTGGTCCAGGACACTGCCCCACCATGCTGACTATCAGGGTGAGCATTCAGCTGCAACAGTATTACATATATCACAAAACATTCAGACAATATTTCACCTACCTGTACCAGCTGAAGTGGCTCGGCTAGTGGCATTTAGAGGGCAGATAGTGGCATAGCTCTTTGCATTGTAGTGTCTTTGCATTGTATTGTTTTCCAAGGCAAGCCCCCAGTGATACATTGAAACTTTTAAATTGGTCCAGTTGAGTGCTTAGGTCAAATAAAAACAGGCATGCAGCCA
Organism: Pollimyrus isidori; assembly: GCA_019775955.2. Lineage (NCBI taxonomy): Eukaryota > Metazoa > Chordata > Actinopteri > Osteoglossiformes > Mormyridae > Pollimyrus > Pollimyrus isidori. Next base: position 763,343 of record JABFDZ020000098.1, read on the forward strand.
CAAACAATGGTCTTTTCCTTTAGAAGGTAGACTTGTAACCTCAAGGTTCAAGGAGCAGTACTTGCCCTTTAAATATGATGGTTTATTTTTTTTTAAGAAAATATATATTAATGGCATAAACTATTAATTGTATAACAATGCTATGTAAATCATTTCAGAAATAGCCTCTAGTAAGCAGCTAAACAGTAGGATAAATAATATCACATTTCTATGAAAATGTATATGGAATTTGTTGCTTTTGATAAAACCAGTGTATTGTTGAACTAAGATGGCAGGGCACACAGACACAGTATCTGGTAGCTCTCCATGTAGATGTTTGTTCTTTGTAGGTGCACAAATGTATAGTTGTTAGGAGCAAATACTTTCAGTTCGGTTTCCTATAAATCGGTAAAATATTCCTATTGAGCACGACAACAAGACTTTGCACTATTGCAAGATTCCCTCCACCTTAAGTAGTGGAGCGATTAATCATTACGTGGTTCGAACAACCTGGTCCCGCCCTCTGGGTGTGACAGTACCCCCTTGCCCCCCCCCCCCCTCGGGTTGACCCATGGGCACCTTGGAAGGCCGCGATCATATCTGGATCCAGGACATCTTTCACCGGAACCCACAACCGCTCCTCGGCACCAAACCCCTCCCAGTCCATGAGATATTGGAGGGTCCCTGCCCAACGGCAAGAATCAAGCAGGGCTCATACCTGGTAGACTCGGGACCCATCTTGCAGGGTGCACGGTGGTGGGACGGCCACGTCCGTCGGGGGAGGTACTGGGCTGTACCACACTGGTTTGAGCAGTGAGGCATGAAAGATGGGGCAAATATGGTAGATGCTTGGGAGTAAGAGGCAAAAAGTATCTGGGCCTACTTGACGGGTGATTTTGAAAGGTCCTATAAACTGGGCAGACAACTTATGGTAGGAAGGATGTTTCAGGTTACGTGTCGATAGCCACATTCCTTGTCCTACGCGATAGCGGGGAGATGCTCGTCGTCGCTTATCCGCTTGCACTTTCCACCTTGAGGCCTGCCTGGTGAGTGCTTATTGGGTCTTTTGCCAGACTTCTTTAGCCCCTTGATACCAGTCCTCCATCAGGGGAACGTTACTGGTCACGGAGTCCCATGGAAAGAGCGGGGGCTGGTATCCTAAAACATACTGGAACGGGGACAGATGCGTGATGGGGCTTACCTTGGTATTCAGCACGTATTCGGCCCAAACAAGGTGAGTAGCTCATTCTGCTGGTTTGTCCGTGCTTTTCCTCCTGATTGGTTCGTTCTGCAAGGCCATTAGACTGTGGGTGATATGCCGATGTGAGGCTGAGAGAAATATTCAGCTTGGCACAGAAAGCTCTGAACGCCTGAGATGTGAACTGTGGGCCTCAGTCTGATACCACATCTTCTGGGATCCCATAGTACCGGAATACCCAGGTGATCAGTGTCAGATAATTCTGTGGCGCCTGTGAGCTTGGCCATCGGTCATGGATGGCCATGTTACCACCTTGAGGGTGGCAAATCCATGATGAAGTCCATCACCATGTGGGACCAGGGACATGAAGTAACAGGTAGCGGGTATAGTAGGCCTGCGGGAGGCAGGTGGGAAGATTTTAGTTGAGAGCATTCCGGGCAGGAGGCTACGTACCTGTCCACCTCGACCCTTCAGCTGGGCCACCAGAACTTCCTTGCCAATAACCGTTGCGTTGCGGAACTTCCAGGGTGCCCAGTGTTGCGGGAGGTATGCACTCAGCGAATGACATTGAAGCGGTGAATGGTGGGCACATACCACTTACCAGGGGGACACCCCACAGGAGGGGTTTTTCGTTCATTGGAGGCTCGGATGACCTCTTCCAGGGACCAAGTGAAGGTGGCGACAAAACAGGTTGGGGCCAACACAGGCTCCTCTCTATCCCTGATCTCGGTGTGTCGTACAGTCTGGACAGGGCATCAGCTTTAGTATTGGTTCCCGCCGGTTCTCAGGACCGGTAAGGAACAGCCCTGGCCGCTGCTCGTCTGTTGTGTGAGGAAACCCTGGGGGGCGTGGCAGGGGAACCCTGCGTGATGTCATAGAGGGTTCCCCTGGGCGATCCATGACAAGTCTGACATGCCTTGACATTTTAAAATATTTCACCTATCTAAAAAACATTTATCCCAAAGCGTTACATGTGCTTTTATTCAGCACAAACTCAGCACCAATAATCTGAGACCACTTAGAATGTTAATATTTCACTTTTTGTTAAAATCAGCTTTAACACAATATAAAACTGAATAAGATAAGCATTCTGGGAGGAGGCATTTTCAGTCAAATATTTACTAGGATACAACACTCATTATGGGAAGGCCCCAAAGGCCCGCACACAGCACGGGAATTCTGGGAAATGAGCAGCCCCTGGCATGAATGGGCCCACGTCCAACAATGGAAAAATGCTACGCGCCCAAATAAGGAGCAGGTGAGACAAATCACGATGAGCAAACCGACCATCCAGAAATATGCAGCATATTATTAGCCCTGGTGGTATAGACCCCACATAAAAATAAACTGGACTGAATTAAAATACTTGCTTTTTCAGTTTTTTTTATCATTCTGGAAAAAATCTACCCAAAACGCAAGTGAGTACTAGGAGTCTGTTTAGATGCAGAGGGTTTGCTGGTGAAACAGAGGTGCTGGACAATCAGAGAGACAAACATGAAGCTGGTTATAATCTTTGAATTATGTAATATTAGACATGCAAAGTTTCAGTGGCAGAAAAACACCTGTAGTGGTTGGAAGAAGAGGCTCTGACAACGAGTAGTAAGACTGAGAACGCAGAGTTTTCTCACCCAGTGCATAACAGGCAAATTCATTTCCACCCACATGGAAGGATATCAAGTTAAGACTTAGACAAGGTGAAAAGGGCAACTACTA
>JABFDZ020000099.1:0-18557 GCA_019775955.2 Pollimyrus isidori
TACACACACACCCCCCCCCCCCCCACCCACACTCCCCCTCACTCCTTCCTGCCTCTTTTCTAGGCTGCCGTTCTGCCGTTTAGCTTCAGAGTGTTTTTCTGGAAAGCACTGCTTCTTCCAGCTTTGATCCAGTTCACTAGCTTGAGTTTCTCTAATTCCATTTTCTGCCTTTGTTTTTGCTGACTGGGGGGGTCGTGGTAGTTTGGATGGGACTGAGTCTTCCCCACACGTCCAGTGATGATGTTAAGAGTCAAACAGAAAACCGGTAATTAAGTATAAATGGCAGTAAGAGCAAAGCTGTGGCTAAAGGAGCCTGTGGCTTTCATGGCTCTAATGGAAGGTTTACTATTCTCTGTTATTTGTAGCCCAATCGAATATTATTCTGATACCTTTGAATAAATTACAAAAAATGGAATAGTGGCAGCACTGTCCATGTCCTGTTTAGTGTGTCACTCTTGTGGGCAGAGTGCTGCCTCCATATTTCTTGTTATTCCTTGTGTTTTACTGGCATTTCTGCTCCCTGCTTTTCTTTTTTCATTCCCTTCCTCCTCGTTAATGATGTTCCTGTAGCTTTCCTGGCTCGCCCTGGATTTTCCTCGCTCGCCCAGTTTATCACGCCACCTCACTATGGTCTGTGATTCTGAGTGTTTTTCAGACTGACAGATTAAAAAGATACACGGATTCTTGCCTTTTCTGCCGATGATCTGATCCCCCATCCCACTCCCCCCCCATTTAGCATTCCATGTTTCTCCCCCCAGACTCTATGATCTGCTACATATAATCCCTTTGCAGCAAATTCAATGAGCAGAAACACAGATTAAGGAATCGGTGAAGCCTGCTGTTCTGTAGGTGTTTGTGAGTCTCGCCGAAAGTCTCTCTTATCTGCGCTGATAAGGATCCTTTCTCCGGCTCTGTCATTTTCTTTTCCCTCGTAGAGAAAGATTAAGATTAGATGGTAGCACGTAGACTGAACAGCACAGGAATCAGCCAGTGAGAGAGGACCACGCTGTGGGGTGTCAAAGGGCATTTTTGCATGTGTGGACACGCGAGGGTGTCGCTGTACGCCTCCCAGGAAAACAAGGAGTCTTGCCGCTGTTGTAAACAATTCTCTGATCAGCGCGCTGCGTACTCGCTAACTGCTGTTGCTGGGCAGCGGCATGCTGCCCGCCCCAGTTCCGGGGAGGCCCAGTTCTCTGTCAAGGCTCTCGCAAGACTCTGTCCTACACCTATAGTGTTTTTATGCACCTGTCTTCTTTCATTAAATTGTACTTATTACTTCAGTAATGTTGCTGCTAAGCATTTTCTTTTGTCATTGTGTTTGTGTGGAATGATAGTAAGAGTCTCTTCTGTTTGAGAAACACTGGATTTATTTATATTTGTACGTTGGGTTGCTTGCAACCTTTCTCTCATTCCTATAGTTTGTGGTTTGGTATTCTGCAAAGCGTGGTTGGCGTATTCTCACTATATTTTTGGAGGTTACTGCTGCCCCCTAGTGGGCAGACAAATCCCACACAAATTCATGTCAAAATGCAGCGTAAGAGAGCAGCAGTCGGCTCGGGTGTTATTGGGAAAGAGGGCATGGATGGTGGGTTCCTCCTGCTTCATGCATTCGCAGTGAGTTCCGGCAAGGCCGCTCCACGCAGTGACACTGACGATGTGTGCTTCTCGCACAACACCGACCTCATTAGACAGGGTCCAGTGGGAATGAATGGAGGAGCGCAGAGTCCCATGTAACCCTCCACCCCCCATGAAGGGAGGTGCTGCAGATGTTAATCCTGTAATGGAAGGCAAAAAGTTAAGTTGTTTTTTAACAGGATTTGAACAAAGACAAATTTTAACAGAGCTTGTGGTAACATATTTGTGTAGCGGACCTGTGAGCAGCATGTGAATGGAGATAGACACACCATTGCAGTGTGTGTGTGTGTGTGTGTGTGTGTGTGTATTCATCTGCAGCTTGTTCCTTGCCCTCGTGACCCTGTGAAGGGCTGAGGCATTCCACAAGGACACGCACAGGGGGGCTGGGGCTGCTGAATATGAAGGCCCTCGGTCACAGGCAGTGATGCCACACATCCATCATGGCTGCCATTGTTGTATTGGTGCTCTCACATGACTGGCAGCCAATTCCCTGGGAAACACACACGCATGCGCATATACCCACCCAGGGGAAGCTGCACATCACCCAGCCAGATTCTGCTCTACTACACTTAACCTTCCAGATGGCTGACATACACATGTTGTAGATTAGCATGGTCTGAAAGCCAGAGCTAAGCTCAGGCGAGCATGAAAGGCCAGGCAGGGAGGACAAGCGTGCAGGGGGTGTAGCCAGCAGAGAGGCACTCCACTCACTCTCAGCAGTGGTTTATAATTAAGGTCATTTGGGGATTCTGCAGTTTGGATAGTTTTCCTGGTGATGCCAATATTTACAGATTCAGGCGCCAGAGGCAAAGCAAATGTCATCCGAGAATCAGGCCTCAGAGAAGATTCTAATATTAGCAAAGTGTGATGCTAATGTCAACTGAGACTCTTTATTAAGAACTCTCTCCCTGACACCCAAACTTTGAAGGCACGGGTGTGGCAATAGAATTACCCCCCAGTAGGGAAACTGCAGTGTCTTTTATGTTTAATTATATGGCTTTTGTGGAATCAGACCACAAACAGATTTCAGAGTGTGTGTGTGTGTGGGGGGGTGATTGTTGATGGCCCCTGGAAAGTGCCTGGGGGTGGAGGGCTGTTTGAGCTTTAAATCCCTCCTTTTACAGGGAATACGGGCTTTTCAACACGCCGGAGGCAGTGTGAGTACATGCAAGACAGGGGACGGCAGCAAGTTTGCCTGGAGTTTAGTGGCATTTCTTTTAATCTTGTTGAACGGAGGCAGAGTAGTGGAACTGGGAATAAGACATCTTTCTCTGGCGGGCTGTTCCAGCGGGTCGCTGAGGCTAATGGGGTATCAGGGATGGGGACTGAGAGGCCACAGGAGGCTGAGGGTCAGCCAAGCCAATGGCGGCCAGCAAATGGGGGTCGTCTTCGCCTTATCATTGCGGGCTTTGTTGCGTGTGAGCGGGACGCCTCACATGGCCTTTCGCAAATGGCTGAGCTCACACGGGAGACGTTTCCCTCAGCAGCAGAGCAATTTCCCGAGCAGGCCGCTCTGCCCTTGAGGAGAGGGCGGCCGGATCCGTCTATTTTACTTGGTGATTCCTCCGTTCTTGTGATTACTGTTATGCTTTGGACCGAACCACTGAGCAAAATGAATCGATAAGGCACCAGTTGCCCTCTGGCATGAAGCAAAGTCATGGACTAGATTTTTATTTATTCTTTTTGGGGGGGGTGGCGTGGCTTTGTTTTTCTGTAAAACCCAGTAATGTGTTGCCTTAGTCCTCTGAGACTTCAAATGCTGGGAAGTCGCCCCTTCCTGTGCTGCCAGGCCCTTATAAATGGAACTAAATGTAGTCTCTCTCTCCCCTTCCCATTCCAGATTCCAGTGGGACGGTTACACAGTGAAGGTGCACATCAATGACTACCTGGATATCGTGTGCCCGCACTACCCGCTGGGAGTGCCGCCTTCCCAGGAGGCCGAGCGCTATGTGCTCTACATGGTGGAGCAGCGTGACTACAGCGCCTGCCGGCCACAGTCCTACGAGCAGCTGCGCTGGGAGTGCGCCCACCCCTTTGCCCCCCATGCGCCAGAGAGGTTCTCAGAGAAGTTCCAGCGCTACACGCCTTTCACCCTGGGGAAGGAGTTCCGACAGGGCGAGAGCTACTACTACATTTGTGAGTGTCCAGCATGCGGGAGGAGACTGTTTGTGAGGCGAATAACTAAGGGACTTGGACCCACTGGATTGGTTTAACTAGGACTGATTCACATAGTGTAAATGAATTTTGTGTCAGATTAAAAGACTGGTACGTTACCCAGATCCAGAAAGATTTCGGGGTAGGATAGCATCTTGAGCAGTGTCTCTGAGCCTCTGCCTCCTGCTTTCCACAGCAAAGCCTCTGCACCTCCATGGGTCGAATTGCCTGAAGCTCCGGGTAGATGTTGTGGGCCCCGCCGGTAAGACCATGCCTGTGCTGTCCGTATGAGGGAGTGCATGGAAAACGTGACGGGGGGGGGCTCTATATGCCATTTCTACACCTGACTATGTAGAGTAAATATGGTTTTAGGCCCCCTGAAAAAATGAGGCACTGGTGTCATTCCATTCTAATGCTGACTGCGTGTTGAATTTCCCATCTTCAAATGACCTACAGCTTTTCACATGAGACTTCAATAGCCATACCCTAAATGAAAGCTATATGCCACATCTGGGGTAAACTTCCTGCAAAAATATGAAAAGTCAGTCTTTTGTGCAGATAAGAGTGTATAGAGTTTCTCTGTGAAAAGCTCTCCTCCTCCCCAGGGTCCCAGGAGTCAAGGCCAGGTGGCGGGGGTGTGCATAACTCATCCAACAGGCTGCCTGCAGGTATGCCATCAAGATTCAGGCCTTTATGTAATATCCTGTGTGCTCTTGGATGAACTGGAGAGATGTTCGTATTGCACAACAAAATAAAGTCTTCATATACTGTGAAGGCATGATGTGCAAATGAAGTGCAAGTGTGCAAAAGGCCAACTAAACAAATACAAAACATTTTTTAGATTTTACCAAACAATATTTTTTGATATATTCTTAAGCATGAATCGATCTACTTTTCTGGTACTCCAATCCAATCCATTCAGTATTTTATCTGCTAATTCAGAGGCCCAGTCCGACACACATGCACATGTAGTGGGTGTCAGGGCATTCTCCACCTGAGTAAGCCTCGCGATTTCACAGTATTCTCCTTCATGATGTTTCTGCCTAATTAGACAGTTACTTCCTCCTCTCAAAAGCATGGCATTGCAAACATTGCAGGTAGCTGTTCGGCTACGTTCAGTTCCAATGCAAAGAATTTCCACATGGCTGGCATCTCCAGTTTACTGCTGCATGTGACAGAACCTTACAGTTTTCGCAACTGATGTAAATGAGGTGGACGTGAGAAATTAAATAGACTGGGTTTGGATCGGGCTGCAGTAGCTGATACTGATCAACTAAAAATGCCTGAATTGGCCCCAGTCCCGATCCTTGATATCAGCTCAGTACATCAGTGTTTTCTACCTATGAGTGCTTTGAACGCTATCTAGACTGTTCTGAAGGTGCCCAAACTAACAATATGAGACTGGATTATTAGAATTAGGCTCTCAAAACTATTTTAAATGAATATATGTGCCACATATATAAAATGAAGTACTTTTTAAAGGGCTACTCCTTTATGCTAAATGCTAAATCTGTGAAATTAATCTTTGAAAACAACTTGCATTGTTTCAATAACAATAGGACTGCATATCAGTGTTCGCCCTTGCGCTCTTATTTTCCTCTGACCGGTTGCTGCATTTTCCCTTCCTGCATAGATGAGCCCATTGTCTTGCCCGAGGTGCAGAGGAGTGTGGCTGCTGGCTCCGGAGTGGCGACAGTGGCTGTTTCGTCTTTCCTGACATCAGTCTTGCTATTGCTGCTCCTGCGGTGAAGAAGTGTGAACCCCTCCTGTGATTACAAATCTGCCCAATTTGGGCCAAAGAACAATAGATGGGTCCCTCTGGCCCCATGCATAACGAACAAACTAAAATGACAGTGATCCACTGGGCATCTAAAGGCTGTTTCAAATCCCACTGCTGGTCACTGGAAGGAAACAGATTTATTTTTTTAAAGAAAATAAGAACAGGCAAACTTTGTATGTGAAGGACTGGAATGAATTTTTTTAAAAAGCTTTGATAGTCTTAATAGAATGGTTATATTTCTGTCTACCTGTGTCATTTTTAAGAAGTGGACTTTTTTGTTTGTTTCTTTGTTTGACAATCAAGGTTTTTCCAAACAAATTAATAGTTATCACAGAGAGATGTTAAAAACTGGAACAAAATTCTGGACTTGCCTCTGATCCTCACAGCAGTCCGTTCTGTAACTGTGCTCATGCATATTTTAGCATGGAATGTATTTAAATTCCTAATGATCGACACTTACAATGACTGTCATAATTAGAACCGACTGTGACTGTCGCCCTGCTGATGAATATTCATAATAGGCTGCTTTTGCCAGTGCTTGAGTTAAATGTAGAGCAGGATTTTCCAGCGATAAGAGTTTAATATGTAACTCAATCCAAAGAAGAATATTCCTGTCTTCTTTGTAAATTTCATGTCCTGTGTTTTAGAGTAGGTGCATATGTTTAACTGACACCCAGTGTGAGCTAACACAATGGGGGTGTGGGGGGGGGTAAGCCTGCAAAATGAACCAGCAGTCGACAGCTACTGCATGTAATGTAGAATGACCAGACAGTATATGAGGGTGTTGCACTTTCACTGACTCAAATACACAGTAAAGAATAAGATATGCAGGATAGGCTCTCTGAGGAAGAGGAAATGACCTTCCCCAGGGACGGGAGAACTGGGGCTCTTACAGAGAGGGGCAGACAAGCTGTGTGACTAGAGCAAAGCGGAGCTGGCCGGCCTCGTTTTTGCTTGATGAACCTTTAGGAAAATCATTTCACAGCACACGATGGCACAGTGCTATGTTACACGAATTAGCAGGTTAAACTGGACTGGGAACATGAATACATTGGCTCCTTACTAACTTGTACATTTGTATGTAAGATGTTAAATATGTATAAAGAATATTATCTGAAAGGTTTTGATAAATACAACTAAATGTGAAACTGGCAAATAAAATATTTACTATTTACTATATATAATAAAATTTACTTTTGTCTATCTTCAAACCAAACCACTGCTCAGGGTTAAACAGAATTTAGCTGTGTAGATTGGTTGTGATCGGTTAAATTTTTTTTGTTAATTTCATATTTTGATAAAAATATATATCACTTAGCCTTGTTGTCACTTAGCCGTAATGATTTGGCTAGAAAAGATCACTTTTCTCTGCTTTTAGAGTGTCATGTTAGCTACCGAATGTTAGCTAAGGGCGTCTAAGGGTGTACTCATACTGTACTTGGCCAGGATGCTTTGTACCGTGCCTGACCTCAACTGCCACTCCCTCGCTGGTCTGTGCTCATGCTGCACTTAACATTCTGGGCCTGAGCACGCTTTCATCATCACTTTGAATCATTTTGTGTTGAAGAAAACATAGAAAGTGCTATGGACAGCACAATGGAGCTTATGATTAATGTCTTAATTTTGTGGTTTATTTAGAGTCTTTTTGGCCACAATTACACTGCCCACTTACGGATTTATTGCCTATGTAAGTCCACGATTTTCATTAGTCACGCTGCACATATTTGGTATTTCAACAAAAGCCTTTGAGTTGTTGTGTTTTGCATCTAGTTGTTCTAGAAATTTCCAGAAAATGCTGCAGTTTATGGATGTGCTCTGTGTACTACAGCCTGGTTCTCCTCAGTTTTTTGTCTTCCTTGCTTTAGAAGGATTTTCCTTTAAAATCCTTTAAAGGATTTTTTTCTTAAACATTTTATCTTTTTGAAGGTTACTTGATGCCATTTTATGATTCGTGAGAAACTGTCATCTCTGGCATTAGAGAGTCGCGTCCATCCTTTACCTGGCTTGTTTCTGGTCTTTCCCAGTGTCTCCTGCTTCATCAAAAATTAAGAGACCACAGCAACATTTTTAGTTTCACTTATTTTCCAGTTTATGGGAATGCGTCAGAGTAAAATATACATTTTATTGCAAAGTGCAGCCTGGCTCTTCCCTGCTTCTCATTGATGATGAGCTTCTTCCTTGCTTTATGGGTCTTTAAGGGCTTCTAGGAGTCCTAACAGTTAACTTCACAGGCATCCCTGGCATTAGAAAATCGCTTCTGCTCTCTACCTGGCTGGTTTTTGGTCATTACCAGTGTCTCTTGCTTCACTTTGTTCTTGTGTATTGCTGACTTGAGCGTGGAAGAATCTTGCTCTGCAGTGTAGCCTTCTGTCCGCAGAACCAGTGTCACACTCCATGGTCCAACGGGTGGCGAAAGACAGAGAGGAATCTGTAGTCAGGGCAAACGAAGGATTTATTAGGGGACAGCACACTGGGACGACCATGGACAACTAACGTCAATGCTGGATCTGCCGGAACTATGCTGACCTTACATACACAAGACAGGCAGTCGGCAACAGGAGACAGGTGATGGAAATCAGGGAAAAACACTTCGCAAGGTGGTGGGCGTGGCACACAGAAGGATCGTCCGGAGCGGGGCGTGATGACCAGGTCTAAAGCACATCTTAAGAATGCAGATTTAAAAACAAATATATAAAATAGTTTCTTAATTTTTTCGAGAACTCTGTGTATGTTTTGCCTATACACTCCAGGATAGGCGTCAGGCCTCCCACAACCCTGAATAGGATAAGCGGTATCAGAAAACGGATGGATGGGCGGATATTTCACGACAAAGTCAAACTTTTCACATTGATGTATTTTTTAATGGTGATTTTCCGAAGTAGCTTTTATCTCATAATGCCACCTTCATAATGATAGTAAAAATAAAATTGAGTGGAAATAAAAATGAGAACCGAAATGTGTTTTTTTTTAATGTGACATCTTCTTCTTCTTCTTTATCCTGGCGTTGTGTCCCGCGCAATTGCAGGGTCCGCTCGTTTTTTTTATGTGACATAAAAATAAATATACAAAGAAAGTAATTACAGGTTTCTTTCTTCACTGGCAGTAGTTTAAAAATAAATTTATGAACTTGTAATTTTGCTAATTTATGCAAAAATGCACATAAAACTTTGTAAGTAGAATCACGAATTTTTGAGAAAAGCAGTTGCAAATTCATTATTCAAGCATTTTTGTCTGCAACAATCACAAAAAGCTCCCACAGTGTTACGATCGTAAACGGGTTTACTTAAGGGAGAAGACACAGAGCAGATGGCGACGAACTAACATCAATGACTAATCTGGGGAATACTGATTCAGACGCGGACTAAATACACAGAATAGTCTGAATAGAACAGACAACAGGTGATTACAATCGGGAATTAACATGAGGCAATGAGGGGGGCGTGGCACACGGAAGGATCGTATGAGCAGATCATGACACACAGCGACTGATCGTTATTGAGCAACCAATCATATGTCAGGAAATTCTAACAAGTGCATGAAGACAAATTACAACAGATTTGATATTCAGTCGAGGTTGGAATAATCAGCTTTAGCTTTAGGTGCCAGTTCTGTAAGTTAGCTGTACTGTACACCTGTGTGGTATATTATACCAGAGGCTTGTCTGTTAGCTAAGTGCTAAATGCATTGCAGTTACACCTGTACTTTGTTAGTTTTGTTGCACTTTTGTGCAGATCCATGTATAGATGGGGGGAACACGTGTTGCTCTCTTCACCACCCAGTTAGATGGATCTGATAAATGACTTTTAGAGAAGAAATAAGCAACACTCGAGAACCAAGAGGAAGGACCTGAGAACATTTTATTAAAGAAAAAAGTCACTTGAAACTACTTGTACGAAAATGTTGAACTTGCGTCAGCTGCCCCGATGAACTAAAAGTAAAGGCCCAGCCCGGTCATTGTATTATCAGTCTGCGTTTTGCCTGCCTTACATGTAATTAAACCCCGAATTCCCTGATACCCTGACGTCTGCACCTTTGTCTCCATTCCGTCACCAGCATGACAATATTATTGTAATTAAATGTATTAATGGCTTATTATTAATATTAAAATAAGAAGAAATCTTTCCAAATGTATTTTATTATATAATAATAATTACTGTTACTGTCTATCATTGTCTAAATGTATTTTTACTGTCTAAATATACATATACGTCCAGCTAGTGCAAACATGCACGACGCTACTACAGCGAATGTGAGGCTGAGACAGAAGTGTTACCCTTTGTTTCCACTGAGAGACGTTGGCATTCACGGTTTGACATATAAGTTTCTGATCGAGCTCTAGGTAATTTTTTTTCGAACTGGTTGGTTCAACTTTTAAGAAATTCAAGTTATAATGAGTTCGAGAACTGAGGTACCACTGTATCTTTATAATGATGCAAATCAGTTGGCATATATCTAAATGTAGCACACTACAGAGTGAACAGCAATAAGGGTGTAATGGTGAATCAGTAACTATTACATTTAGGGGCATTTTTTTCTTGCCAGTTGTTATTGTTCAGGTTTAGAAAGAGCCAATGGTGATGCCCTGTTAGGTCGCGGAGCCTTTGAAAGTTAACGTTTGCAGTATTCTGCCCTTTAGCTGTTCATACATTTTTTATACCACTTCATATTATCACTTGACTCTTTCATTCATTTCCTGATCTCCTCTATCATTCTTCTTTCCCAGTCCTCATTCCTCTCTGCAGGTCTCAATCTGCTTGTTTGGGTCCTTTAAAGAAACCTATGTTTCTTCACCTGGTCCTCTCAGCTGACCTACGACTAGAACCTTCAACACTGAAACTGAATAGCCTTGGGTGTGCAGGCCTTACTTGTCATTACTATTTTGTAGAACATCAAAGAAGCCCATTGATCACAAAAAATATGAACCCGTTTCTGAAAAGGTAAAGAAATTAGACTGCAATTAGGGTGTAAACATGTGAATGTTATTTACAGCCTATGAATGATGCTCACCCCAGGGGGGTTGATTTATTGAAACTGGCAATTAACGCCTGAATAACAGTCATCAGTTAAATTTGAGCATTTGTTGGCTCATTTGTAAGTCATGAATTGGTGGCTGTAATCTTACAGAAAATTAACTCGACAGAAGCAGATGCAAGTTCAGCCAGATCAGGGCAGGAGACTCTGGAACTAGAAGAGCCTCCCCCACGCTGTTCCAATGCAGTAGGCCTAGAAGTGTTGCCATGGGAACAGGCCACTTTGTCCCACAGGCATACTGAAAGCATGCAGCTCAAGCCTATTGTATTTCCAACAGCCAGGAATGTAGAAATTGCTTGTTAAACACCCTGCTACAGGGCATATTTGACAGCTGGACACTGATTGATTTTAAGTGTTATTCACCATCAGCAGTCTCTTTGGGAATGTGAGCTTGGACAAAAGAGCACAGCCAGCGGTCCGTAACTGTGTGGTCTTTAGAATAAGGAAGTGTGCTCCTAAGCCTGGTATTGTGGGTTAGGGCCCCATCTGGGCTGAACTTCAGCTTTCTAACGTGGGATGAAGATTAAGAACAGAGTCAGAACATTTCGGCTTCATATCGCTTAAGTAAAATACCAAACTGCATACAAATATTTTCAAAGATCCGTTAAAGTAATATTATTATTAATAAAAAACCTTAAACCCTAATCCGACAAACTACAGAGAAATTGTGTCAGGCTGTTGGACATGAAGACACGTTGCTTGTAGACACCCTGCATAGATCTTTGCTGTCTTCTTCACTCGTTTTTCATGCCTTAGTTGCATATCTAACCCTGATCCCTAACCTCCCCATTCATACGTCACAGGTTATAAGAGAGACGTATGACATCACCCTCCCAGCAGTAAGCTGCAGCCTCCAGCGATATGCCTGCCTGGACTGTAAGCATTGAAGCACACATTTATTTTTCTCCTTACATATTCTATGTGTCCTCTGCATACTCACTTCACATCTTCTCATGTTGCAGATGCCACAGTGATGCTGCCTGGGCTGGTTCGAACCTCTTCTCTCTACAGTAGTAACTGACACTGCAGGCCCATGGCTCACAACGCCCACACAGAGCCACAGTCCCCTCATCCTCGCTGACCCCCTTCCCGGTTTCTACACCCCAAAAAGCCTCTCAAACAACAAGCATTCATTTAAGCTATTGTGGTTCAATATGTGCCGTCAGGAGACCTCAGCCTTCATTGAATTTAACAAACCAGACACATGTATGTAGTATCTGATTCATATGATGATATTTCTTATGTATCAGGACAGATGCAGCTAAGTGAGTCAAACCCAGATGAAAGATCTCACACGGCAATGACTGGCTGTTAGTGACAAGCAGAAGCGAGAGGATGCCCAAACCAAGGCATATGGTAAATGCATATTCATATTTCTGCAAATAATGTGGCTCAATGATTAGACCACAATAAGCGCTAGAAATTGTATATTCAGCTAAACATTTTTGAAGTTTTGGGATGCACTGATTATTCATCATATACACAAAAAAATGTAGAAACTTCCCTTTATAACTACAGATAACTGCGTTAACAAATAAGTGACTGATTCTTGTCACAGAACAACAAGACTTTCAGTTCATCTGTCCCACAGGACAATGAGATTCATAAGGAGAGTTTGGAAACACAGCATCGCTCTACTGCAAAATCTCAATGCCAAGTCCTACTGGATACATCAGGGACAATGTGATCTTCCAAAGAAAGAATGTGATCTCATATCACAGACTACAGTTCAGAACTTCAGTCCTTTCTTCTGAAGGTCCTTCTTGGCTTCCTTGATCTGGGTCTGCAGCTCCTGGGAGGCTTCATTACAGTCGTTAAAGGTAGCCACTCTGTAGCCCACCGTGGCCAGAGAGTAACAGCCAAACAACACCAGCAGGTAGACTGGTATGGGCCACGCCACCTCTTTGTACACTGGGGGCAGCTTCAGGTCCAGCAGGTCAAAAGTCAGCAGCCCCCAAGTGATCATCACCACCGAGATGCCCAGCAACCACTCCAGCAGCTTGGTCATGATGAAGAGTCCAAATGGAATGTGGAGACCTCAGGATCACTAGTGGACCTGGCAAAGTAAAACAGGATTTCAACAAGGTTACCCAGAAAACTGTATTTATCTCTAATACTCCAATACTCCAAATGTATTTGGCAAAAACTGCAAGCTATGAACTCCTGAGTTAACTGAACATTGAGATGCTGTGTCAGCTCAATATACTTTTATTTCAGCTGTATAGAAATGGAAAGTTTCAACCTGTTGGTTTTCGATTCGTCAATCAAACATATTACATTAGACAAAATTTATTGATTCTGGGGGATATTCTTTGTATACAGCAACAAGGTACATAAAGCACAGACAAACATACATGTATTGTAACAGACCAAGTGAAAGACAAAAATAAAGATACAGCAGAAAACACCGTGAGCAGAGCCATAGGATTGGCAACCTCTACACCATGGCTGGCCTGCTAACTGGCAGCTACCATACACGGAATTTCTGTTTAATAAATATATTTTTGATCATCTACTCGTGTGCTCATGTTACTCAGGGCACAGAGGTACAGGGTCTCTTTTCTGCAGCAGTAACTGACACCCCAGGCCTGGGGCTTAAAACTCCCACATAGAGCTTCTCAAACCACAACCATTAGGTTAAACTCATACAATGTGACCAGTATGGCAACACAAATTGTCTTTTAATAATAAAAATAAGATTCTACCTAATAAAACATCTATTTTAAATGAACTACATGTGTACTAGGAAAAATATTACAAATATGTACAGGACACATTTTATTCATATATAACCATTCACCTTCATTGAATTTTTGCCTCTCACATCCAAAATTCCAGAAGTCAAATCGTTGATATCTGTAATTTAATTTTGACTAGTACAAGCTCATATTGCAGATATCTACTTCTGAATTTTGGCTAGTCACAAATTCAGGTCTACATATAGATAATTCAGTTTGTATTAGTGAAAATGTAATTATTGGTATCGGCAGTTATATTTTAGAGATCTGAAATAACAAATACCTTAAATGTGAATTTCTACTACCAACGACTTACTAGTAAAAACTGAATTAAAGATATCTAAAATACAACTTTTTACTACCAAAAATTGAATTTGAAATAAGAAAATCAAAAATTCTATGGCAGTCAATGGTAACGTACGGTATTACTAGTTAAAACTCGGTTATAGATATCTATGACATATTTTTACTAGTAACAATGCAGTTCTTCTAACTAAAAATGATTCGTATTAGTCAACGTTGATTAATAGATCTCGAGAAATATTCTTAATACCAAAAATGTAATTTTTAGTACATTTTTAGTGAAGCCGAGTGAGTCTTATCTGATGAAAAGGCAAATAGGATTGCCATTCGATCAGTGATGTCAGGAGTTCTCAACCTATGATGAATTTCACAGCCATGTATTTGAGACTGCGTCTGGTATCTGACTGATGCGACAATATTTCTTAAATGTCAATTTAGGTGCAGCTAAGCAAGTTAAACCCGGACGAAAGATCTCAAACAACAAGGTTTGGGTGTTAAAGTTTGGCAGAAACATCGGGATGTCCAAATCATGATACATCTGTTGGGATATGGCAAATACAGAGCTGTATGTGTAATTAATAAAAAAAAAATCAAATCTATATTATATCTAGATTAATTCACTGCACACACAAAAATGTAGATATTAAAAACTACACCAGTATACAGTAAACTAAAAAAGTCCGGTCAGGTCTAAGAAGCTCCACGTCACTTTATCTAGCTAGCTGGCTAACGGAAGCTACCTTATACAAGATTTTCCGTTGCACATATACAATAATGTATTTCGTGTATTAAGTAAGCATTTCGGGAACATATCCAGTAAACCCAAGACAATCATGTAACATGATTCAATTAATAGAAAAGTACCACAGCTACCGCCGTCTTCAATCGGCTTACCACTTCCCAGTCCCATGAGAATGACGTCAGGTACCTGGAGTGAATTGTGGGATTTGTAGTTACTTGGCATTTGAACAAGCTCATGTCATAGTCTCTGTTCTCATTTGACTAAAACTGAGATTTATGTTGTAACAAAAAAGCCAGTTCATTCAAACTCTAGCTTCCGTGCTTTTTAAGGTGAATTATTCAGCAAATCAGAATTAGCTTTTGCCATTTGTTGCCCTTTTGCATTGGGAGTATGTTTTGGTATGTAGTTTATTGCTTTGGATTCATGTTTTCTTTGCATATAATCTCCACCATGGTTTGCTGTGCTACATGGGGATGCTCCAGTCACTGAGAGAAAGCTGTAGAAATGTATGGTTTCCCATGTAACATGGAGAAGAGAAAAAGTCAGTCAACTCAGCAGGAGAAATTTCAGTGTAACTTGCAAAAAAAAAAAGTGAGGTAATCATATCTAAATGCTGCATTTACACATTTTCACAAAGACCACACCATTGGGAAGCTTGGTTTATTAAAAGTAAGGAACAGATAAAGCTTGCAAAACCCAGTTAGTTGAGATGACATGCTAAACTATTATACCTAATATTTAACTACTGCCACTCTGCAAAAGAAAATAAATGTTTAGAAACCTTCTTTTCTATAATCCCACAACATTGGATGAAATAGAATTAAGAAAACGGAATTTACCATTAATAGGGTGTTTGTGGGTAATGTTATGTGTTGCTAAGTTTGTCCAATATTTTAACCTTATCTGTTAATGTTCCCTAAACCTGGTATTTTAGTAGGGGATAATCCTCTAAACGTTTTAATGCAGATATTAATTTGATACCAGGGCACTGATAATATATAATCTGATTTTTAAAACTTCTTACCCTTTTTAAGTGTATCACAAATGATCTATTCTGCAGCAACTTTGTTGTGCTGCTAGTATTTGACACTCTACCTTCCAGGAGCTATTGAGAGACCCCTCAATCCACTACCCCTTGAAAGTGCTGAAAGTGGGTCCATGTTCCATGTTCAGGGGCTATGGATCGTTGGATCCTGGTTTCAGTGTCTTCAGCTGCATCATTGGACTTGGTATTCCAGTACTGGTGGTGTTGTTAAGATTGTTCACATCCTTGTGGGCAGATACTGGAGGCTTTTATAAAACTGCAGGGTCCATTGCCTAGTTTGTGACCAAAGACTTGTTGTTACTATTCTGAAGTTTCAGTCTAGGTCCAGTAGACTACCACCTACAATAGGAGAATGAGGCTGGACCTGGCCAGACTCCCAGATCAGGCTGTAAGTTTGCACTCTGAACTATTAGTTATGTTCTCCTCAAGCAAGCTTGATGGGGCGAATGGCCTCCTCTCCTTTGTATAGTTCTAATGTCCTTATGTACAAGGGTGCAACTGCCGTGACAAAACCCTGAAGGTTGCTGAAGATTATGTTGATCTTGCTGGTATTCCCAGAAGGAACTTCATGTTGCAGAGCATTCCGGATATTTTCAAGAGGAGTCTGCAGCAGACAGCTTGATGGAAACTGTAGTCTGTACTGGGAATTGGAAGGACTTTGCTGGTTATCATGGCTGGTCTGTACATTGGTACTGTGAGTGCTGCGTAGAGTGGAGCGAGAAGCTATGTATTCTTTCCAGTTGATTCTGGGGTGCGTTTTTATTCCTACTCTGTTCAATACTTGTATGGATGGCTGTTGGGTGGGATTGTGGGGTCCAGCGGCTGTGGAACATTTGTTGGTGGAGAAAGATTTATTAATGTTGACTTTGCCAATGATGGCGTGATCTTTGCAATGGAGGCAATGTCTTGGATAAAAACCAAGGGTACTTTTCAACCGCACCAAGTACCATACTTTTGGTACGGTACAGTTGGTACTTTCCCTCTTCCATTGACTTCCAGTGAGTACCAGTACTAAAAGTACAAACAACTGGGGTACGTCTTTGGTATTTCAGTATTTTGGAGTGGTACTTGAAATGCTTTCTTATGTCAGTTGGTTATGCAAATAACCTGCTGCTGAAACACAATACAGTGTATTGAAAACAGCTGCAAACTCAGAAAACAACAATAAACATAAACAGAATGAATTGCGACCTGATCAGAAGAACTGTTATAACAAAAAGATCAGGATCGCATTAAATGAAATCTTAAAAAAGCATTTTGTATAATATAGTAGGACAGCACACATATTCTGTTGTAAATGATGCAGTTATTGCAAGCAAAGGATTTGCAACTAAAATTAATATTAACTATTGTTCACTCTAATCTATCTGTTCCTATACTTTTTCTCACCTAAAAATTTGGTGTTCCATTACAAACGATGATATATTCTAAGTTGTTTAACATATCTAGATGTAAACACCCAAAAATAAAAGCTGAATTACTGTTCCCCTGTCTCATATTCATCTTTTGATGCCAAACCCAAATGTTTTCAGTGTACAGCAAAAATGAAGGAACTGGCCTCCCTGTTGGAGGGAACTGTATATGATTATGTTACACTTTGTGTATATGTATTGTAATGTAGACAAATATAATATATTTTGGATTAATATCATTTTAAACAATTTATTACCTAAGAAGCAGTGTGATCAGACGCTAATGTACTGTGGAGATGTAGTATGAAACTATCACGTATTCAAAGAACACACAAAGGGGCGTACAGGATACACATAAACACTGTTTGGACAAAGAAAAGTCGGCTGGTTCTTGTTTCTGGCTGGCGTGCTCCTTTGTTCTCAGTGAGAGTAACAGTGTGCGTGACTGCTGTACTGTGGGAACGGCGCTTTGCTCTGTGAAAGCCTCTGTTTTTCACTCCCTCACTATGGCCACACAGGAAGCCTACACACAAGCACCTCTGGCAGACACAACAGTTAGGAGACAGCAGATGAGTTGGCAACTCATACCAAAGCAAGTAGGGCCTACTTATATCAAAGGATGGGCGGCCAAGTGGAGGAATCAGCCTGCTAAGTAAATCATGAGAAAAAATTTAAATACTGAGCACTGAGGTAGTATAGGGAGTGGGTGAGAACTTGAACAATGAGAACCAAGGTAGTGATCGAGTAGGGGGTGAATGAGAATTTGGACAGTGAGCACTAGGGTAGTGAGTAGGAAGTGATGAAGTTTTGGGACAGCAAGCACCGGAGTGATCACTAGGGGGTGAGTGGTGAGGTACTGAATATGTGGAAGGTGTGGCCTACAAGAGAGGGAGACAGTGACAGCTCTCTAAACACTAATACTGACACAGGTCACTGTAGTTCTGCTACTGAACTGTGCATCATGTGTATCCTGGTCTTTATAATTATGAAAAGTGTTATTTGATACCAGTATAGACACCTGTGAAAATGGCGACATGTTTTGTTACTCAGTTTTTAAATATTTTTCTCTCAGTGGAACGGGAAGAGAGAAATGAAAATGTGTTTAATGTAGAACAAAGGCAGTGAGTCTAGGGTATGGGGGAAGGGGGGGCAGGGCTGAGATGACCGTCCCAGATTCCACACTGAGAATATGAAAGGATGCATATTGTTCCGCATGTTCTTCAGAGTGGCAGAGAAAGACTTGGGTAAATATGTGTGTGAGGCTGTGTATGTGAGAGAGAGGAAGGCGACAGTCAAGCACTTAGTTAGCACAACAAATGGGACACGCCAGGCAAACAGGATCCCTCTACTTCCTGATACAAACACTGGCTTCTGGCCCAGGCATTCTCATGTATTTGTTTTGGTGTTACACTCATCTTTATTTGAATGTACTTTGTTAATATGTCAGATTTATGTTAAGTTTGTAATTTAACATCAAAGTACAGACATTTCAAAATGCAGTTTGGAACACTTCCATAAACATTATACACTCACCTAAAGGATTATTAGGAACGCCTGTTCAATTTCTCATTAATGCAATTATCAAATCAACCAATCACATGGCAGTTGCTTCAATGCATTTAGGGGTGAACTCCAAACTTAATGTCAGAATGGGAAAGAAAGGTGATTTAAGCAATTTTGAGCGTGGCATGGTTGTTGGTGCCAGATGGGCCGGTCT
>JABFDZ020000099.1:18657-37618 GCA_019775955.2 Pollimyrus isidori
CAGTGAAGCATGGTGGTGGCAGCATCATGCTGTGGGGGTGTTTTTCAGCTGCAGGGACAGGACGACTGGTTGCAATCAAGGGAAAGATGAATGCAGCCAAGTACAGTATCCTGGACAAAACCTTCTCCAGAGTGTAAGGACCTCAGGCTAGGCCAAAGGTTTACCTTCCAACAAGACAATGACCCTAAGCACACAGGTAAAATAACGAAGGAGCAGCTTCACAACAGCTGTGTGTTCTTGAATGGCCCAGCCAGAGCCTTGACTTAAGCCCAATTGAGCATCTCTGGAGGTACCTAAACGTGGCTGTCCACCAACGTTTACCATCCAACTTGACAGAAGTGGAGAGGATCTGCAAGGAGGAATGGCAGAGGATCCCCAAATCCATGTGTGAAAAACTTGTTGCATCTTTCCCAATAAGACTCATGGCTGTATTACAGTAGCTTCTACTAAATACTGCTGAGTGTACATTAATGAGGGAAAAAATAATTTTAAATGATTTTAGCAAATGGCTGCAATATAACAAAGAGTGAAAAATTGAAAGGGGCCTGAATACTTTCCGTACCTACTGTACATGCATGGAAGGGAATCGATTTATTGATGGATGGATGTCTGACTCTGCTACAATAGGTGGTGATATGACTCCATTCAGCTTGTTAGTATTGGGCTTTTTCCGGTTGAATATTATGTCACAGATGTTAAATAAATAAATAAAATTAGTAATAGTGACTGCATGGACAAATGAAATGATGCAAGCTTTAATTGCGATCTGGTCAAAAGAACAGATACAACAAGATCAGTATGGCATAACAAGAAATGAAGTATTTTGTATAATATACTATGACAGCACAGTATTGGAAATTTTTCAAATACTGCAAGACTATTTTGTTGTAATAAATATTGGGGTATTTATGAAAAAAAGGAGTTCAAAATAAATTTATCCGTCGGACTGATTTTGACTAATTTTTAAGCATATACCAAATAATCTTGAAATGGAATTATCATAAAAAAAAATACTTTTTTTTTCCTATGACAGAGTAAAGTGTTTTAGTGAGTCTTAAGGGTCTTGCTCAAGGACCCACAGATGTACTGAGGCTGGGTTTGAACTGGTGACCTTGTGATTACAAGCACAGCCTACTGAACCACATGCTGCCCCCAAGTCACTAATGATGTAAGAGTTGGATGTGAATAACGATGCATGTGATGCTGGTATTAATATTGCAGGTCATACAGTCCTATTCTTTCTTGAATTTAATACAAAATACTTTCCTCGCGTTGTTAAGTCACTCAGCACCGGTACCACTTTTTACGGCAGTGGAAAACCAACACCTTGAAGTATCAGACTTTTTATACCTTCTTGAAGTACCAATGGGAACGGGCAGCAGGAGAATGGTAGAGCATGGCAGAGTGCCTAGGCCAGCTTGAGTGATTTGACAATGTATACAGGAGTAAATCGATTCCCAATATCTGGGTTTTAGTCGGACTAACACAATAATTTGGTTTAGGGTGCATGGTAACATACTGAGTGTGATATAGCCTGTACAAGTGTGACACAATGATAATGCCTGTCTGATTGTGACACAGTGACATTGTCTGAATCTGATATAGTGAGGCTGCTTACACGAGTGTGACTCAGTAACACTATCAGCCTGGCTGTGACACAGTGACACTTCCTATACATGAAATACTGGGTATGTATCATATCCGACCCCCCCCACCAAGATCTTCCCAGCTAGTCTCACCGAGGACTTGCCATGTCTTGAGGCAGCTGGAACCACTCCTGCAATTTGGCCTGAAGACCCACCCCCACCTGGAGGGCAGGAACACCACGAAGGAGACATTGAGGAGGCAAGCAGGGTCAATGGACAGAGACTATAAAGGACCCCTAAACAGCATGAACAAATAGCACAGAGAGCGTGAAGGAGACCTAAACCAGAGTATGAAGATGTGAAGCACTCCAATGTATGATTACTGCTATTAGCTCACTTCAGACTCTTCTCATGCTTAATACCAGTACAGTCATACAGTGTATAATACTGCCCCCTACCTGCTTCTTTCCCCAAAAAATCTTCCCCCACTTGCCTTCACTAGGTAGGAACCAGGGTCCACAGAGCACGCCCAGTAGTGTCTGCCCTCTGTGACAGCCACGCTGCCCACCAGCAGGTCAGAGGTCAGAGGGCAGGAAGTGAGGGCCTCACCGGCGGCCTGCAGCAGTGAGAGGCCCGGGACACTGCGCACACAGCGCTGCTCCCGGCTCAGCTGCAGGTGGTCGGCATGCAGGGCCCAGCGCGTGTCCAGCTGGAAGCCCAACACTGACAAGGGTGTGAAACAAGAGGGTTAGCAGAAGAGTTGCCAATTCAGGTCATTGTCCATCCATCTATCTGACAACCACACATCCAGGAATCCAATCAAAATCAATCAATCAATAAGTCAGTCAGTCAGGGTCACGGGAGGCTTGAGGCCTATCTTAGGCATGACATTGCTTCTTGCAGGCATGCAGCCGGGATGGGGTGCCAGTCTACAAGACACAATCAAACAATGAGAGACACTAGTACCCATATTGATAAAGCATCTTTGTGTAAGAAAACAATTGTAAAGTGGTCCAAAATTCTCATAGTGATTTGATTTTGGTTTCACTTTCAGTAGTAGGAGTAGGAGTGTTTTTTATTAATTTTATCATCCTAAGAAAGCACTCCCAGATCAAGCAGTATTTAGGACAGCTCCAGAGCAGTCCTAATCTGCTATAAGGTGCCAAACAATGGCATTCAGGCAAAGTTCGGCAGGCACATTCTGGAAAAGGAGGAACGTGTAGGAAACACTGGACAACAGAACACGGTAAAACAAGAAGAACATTTTTTTCTTAATGGCTTCCAAAACAATAAAGATCTTATGTCCGCTCCTTCAATGTGCCACACTCCCTCGTAACCTCGTGTGGGATCCCCGCGTGATTATTTGTTTCTAGTTGTTGTCATTAGTTCTCTAATTCTGCGTTTCAGTTTGTTTCCCCAATCTGGTCAATTGGGTGCGTTACACTTTCTTACAGCGCTGGCTTAAAGCAATGCATTCTGATCCTGATGCAATGCATTATGGTTAGATGCATTGCGACCTCTCACTCGACTGCACAAACTGGAACTGCCTCTATGACGACACACCTTTGCTCTTATTGGCTGAAGAGTTTAGCTACATGCATGACGTTTGTATCCCAGCCAGTTCCGATGCGTAATCTGCTATTTCTCCCGAATACCACGTAAAGCAGTGAGAACTGGTTTTAATTTAATTTACCTTGTAAAATAAAGTTTAAACTACATAAATGCTCTAATAGTACACGTAAGGTAGTGGTCTATTTATTGTTACTTACTGTAAAGTTTTGCTGCTTTATTTGGTTAATTGTCTAGCCTGTTGTTACGGTGCATTGGTGGGTGAGCGGTCAAGCAGGAGAAAGGAGCCAGGCAATCGAGCAAAACGGGTATTTATTATGGAGCCAAAGGATCCACAGGGAGCCACCGGACCACGGCCAGGGGCCGCACGGGCGTGCCAGGGGGCGAGACGGGAGGGACTCTAACCCTCCGTTTGTGCCCTCTCCCTTTCCAGGACACGGAGAGGCGGGAACCCTGTTGGGATCCACCTCTCTGGGGCACTGGTGGTTGAGCTGGGTGCCCTCCTGGGTCAGGGGGACCCAGTAACTGGATCCCCGAGGGGTCCCACTCGAGCTCCTCCTCTTCCGCCATGAGAGGAGCGATGGTGTTATGGTCTGGAACCGCCTCGGGGACGAGTTCCGTGCTGGATGGGTCCAGGGCTGGTGTGGCTGCAGCTGTGGGCTGAGCCACGGGTGTGGTGGCGGCTGCAGCGGGTGGGGATCCGAGGGATTGCGTCCATCAGTGGGCATATCCATCTTCCAGCAATGCGCTCAGGCCAGTAAAAGTATGCCGGCAAAGGAGGGATCTGCACACCATGGAGGTATTGCCGGCTGGTAGTGGTGGTATTCGCCCAAGCGATCGGGGAGTTCCCTCGCTCACCACCGTCCTTCCAGGCGGGGACAAGCGAGCAGGCACCCAGAAAGACACTCACTCCCTCCTGGTTCTGAGCGACGCACTCCTCCCATTGCTCGGTGAGCCAGCGAAGCAGGCGGCAGAGGATCTTTCGTGCCCGGGTCAGCAGATAGTGCTGCGGGGTCCTCCTATACCTCAGGTTGGGACCACCAATACACAAAGTTTTGCAGCAGACCGAGCTGATGGTGCTCGGTCTGCTGCTCCGTGCTTTTGTCGAGACTTGTCATTCTGTTACGGTGCGTTGGTGGGCGAGCGGTCAAGCAGGAGAGAGGAGCCAGGCAATCAGGCAAAACAGGAATTTATTACGAACTGGGAAAACAACCGATATCAGGTAATGTTAATGACAAGTCTGGGGAAGACTGACTCAGACGAGGACTAAATAAACAGGAGTAGCAGACACTCACAAGGAACAGGTGAGAACGATCCGGAATAAATGCAAAGTAACGAGGTGGGCGTGGCACACGTGAGGATTGGACGGAGCTGGACGTAACACCAGTGAAGAAGGCACTCAAGTAAGAATTGCACTGACTCATTGTTTTGACTCATTTCCTGGCATTCACGGTTTGACTTCTGATATTCAGATGGAGTTCTAGGTCAAACTTGTTTGTTCGACTTTCAAGTAATTCGAGTTCTAGTGAGTTTGAAAACTGAGGTACCACTGTACTTTTACATCACTGTTAATGACTGCACTATATCAGTCCAAAATACAAAAGGTAGAATAAATGGACTAATAAGTATAAAACTAAATGACACAGACATGTCTCGTAATGTATTCTTTATGCATTGAGGGACAATAGGCAACATTTGATAATGAGATTATGTACTTACATACATATATATTAATAACTGCAGTGTCACAGTGTCTATTCATCACAAATTTGAACATTAAAATATTAAAGTTCCCATACAGATATCTGGAAAACCAGCTGTCGCTTGCTTACACTCACTGGTAGTGCAGTCGTGGGCAGGGTGCCGCTAATACACTAAGCGCTAGTTAGCAGATTAGCATTTTCGCTAACTCTAAAAACCGTTAGTGGACCAGTTACTGTAGCTTCCACTAAACTTAGTTTTGCTAACTGTAAATCTGCTACCATTTTGTTGCAAGTAAAATTAATAAAGTTTAACAGTCAAAAAAATTTGTTAACCCTAAAATTATATTTGTTCCTGTCTGTAACAGTCTATCTGGGATAAATTGTTAAATTTAAGGTAGTCTATGCTAAACGTAAGTGAATGAAGATTGATTTAAACTAGGGTACCCTGAAATAAGTGAAGAACAGGGGCCTGTAACACAGCTGGATTTCTTGCTTAGCCACATAAACTTGCCAGATTTAAGGTACCCTGGTTTAAAAGGACTTTATTTTTGTTCACTTGAATTTAGGTCGGACTACCTTAAATCCAACAAGCAATCTGGCTAAGGAAATAATCAAGCTGTGATACAGGCCCCTGGTTCTTTTTTACGGGTTTTGATTGAGCTACGGAAAAGCATGGATCCGTGCCGCAGCAGTTCTGCAACGCACGCGCTACGCATCCAGTGAATTACACGCTTAAATACATCTTCTTTTGAGAATTCCAAGGTGGTATTCTCGAAAGCAGGTCCAGATTTAAACCTTAATTCCATCACCATGGTGAAATTAGCTTTATATTTAGTTTTTCAGATGTCTTTCAACAAAAGCAACGCCTCTTGGTTTTCCAGAATTATTTACATAAAATGGTTACAATATTATACAATGGTTATTATTAGAAGTAGCAGTAACAATAGCATGGGCATCATTAGGTCCAATCACTTGGGGCTATAGCCCCAAATATTTTACCCCAGATACCTTCAAAAAAACAAAAGTCAAAGCGAAGGTAAACTCAACTTAGCCCCTGAACATTTTAGTGGCTAGAAATGCCCCTGAATAGTAGTAGCTTTTGTGCATTACAGTTCTACTTCTGCTTTTTCCTTATGTTATTTCTTTACTGTAATATTATAAAATAATTTGTCATCAACCTCTCCTGGAGCTGACACCTTATCATGGTGGAGGGGTTTGTGTGTTCGAATGATCCCAGAAGCTAAGTGGCCCTCATAGGGTCACCCAAGGCAAACAGGTCCTGGGTTAGGAACCAGACAAAGTGCAGCTCGTCAGACCCTCATGATGAGTATTAACACAGATTCATGGTTTCCCTTGCCTGGATGTGGGTCACCGGGCCCCCCCCCTGGAGCCAGGCCTGGGGGTGGGGCTTCATGGTGAGCGCCTGGTGGCCAGACCTACACCCATGGGGCCTGGTTGGGCACAGCCTGAACAAGGCACGTGGCTCCTCCCTCCAATGGGCTCACCACCTGTAGGAGGGGCCATAGGGGTCGGGTGCAGTGTGAGTTGGGCAGTGGCCGAAGATGGGGACCTTGGCGATCCGAACCTCGGCTGCAGAAGCTAGCTCTAGGGACATGGAATGTCACCTCTCTAGTTGGGAAGGAGCCTAAGCTGGTGAGCGAAGCTGTGAAGTTCTGACTAGATGTGGTCGGGCTCACCTTGACGCATGGCCTGGGCTCTGGAAACAGTCTCCTTGAAGGGGGTTGGACCTTCATCCACTCTGGAGTTGCTCACGAGGAGAGGTGCCGAGCTGGGGTAGGCATACTTATTGCCCCCTGGCTGGCCGCCTGTACTGTACATTGGGGTTTACCGCGGTAGACGAGAGGGTAGCCTCCCTTCACCTTCGGGTGGGGGGACGGGTCCTGACTGTTGTTTGTGCTTATACACCAAATGGCTGTTCAGAATACCCACCATTTTTGCAGTCCTTGGAAGAGGTGTTGGAGAGCGCTCCTCCCAGGGACTCTCCTGTTCTGCTAGGGGACTTCAATGCTCAAGTGGGCAATGACAGTGAGACCTGGAGGGGCGTGATTGGGAGGAATGGCTCCCCTGAACTGAACCCAAGTGGTGTTTTGTTATTGGACTTCTGTGCTCACCACGGAATGTCCAGAATGAACACCATGTTCAAGCATAAGGGTGTCTATATGTGCACTTGGCACCAGGACACCCTAGGCCACAGTTCGATGATCGACTTTGTGGTCGTGTCATCAGACTTGTGGCCGCATAGATTGGACACTCGGGTGAGGAGAGCGGTGGAGCTGTCGACCAATCACCACCTGGTGGTGGGTTGGCTCCGCTGGTGGGGGAGGAAGCTGGTCAGACCTGGTAGACCCAAGCGTATAGTGCGGGTCTGCTCGGAAGGTCTGTCAGAATCCCCTGTCAGGGAGAGTTTCAAATTCTTCCTCCGGCAGAACTTCGCCCATGTCCCGGGTGAGGCGGGGTACATCGAGTCCGAATGGGCCATGGTCCGCGCCTCCATCGTCGAGGCGGCTAACCGGAGTTGTAGTGGTAAGGTGGTCGGTGCTTTTCGCGGCGGCAATCCTCAAACCCGCTGGTAGACACCGGCGGTGAGGGATGCCATCAAGCTGAAGAAGGAGTCCTATTGTGCCTTTTTGGCATGTGGGACTCCGGAAGCAGCTGATAAGTACCGGCGGGCCAAGCTGAACGCGGCTTTGGCGGTCGCTGTGACAAGGAGGAGTTTGGTAAGGCCATGGAGGACGATTTCCAGATAGCTTCGAGGAGATTCTGGTCCACCATCTGCCATCTCAGGATGGGAAAGCATCGAAACTGTTTATGGTGGGGATGGTGCACAGCTGATCTCAGCTCAGGATGTTATGGGTTGGTGGAAAGAATACTTCGAAGATCTCCTCAATCCCACTGACATGCCTTCCATTGAGGAAGCAGAGTCTGGGGACTTGGGAGTGGACTCACCTGTCTCTGGGACAGAGGTCACTGAGGTGGTTTAAAAGCTCCTCGGTGGCCGGGCCCTGGGGATGGATGAAATCCGCCTGGAGTAGCTCAAGGCTCTGGATGTTGTAGGGCTGTCTTGGTTGACACACATCTGAGGCATCGCATGGACATCGGGGGTGGGGGGGTGGTGCCTCTGGATTGGCAGACCGTGGTGGTGGTCCCTCTCTTCAAGAAGGGAGACCGGAGGGTGTGTTCCAACTGAAGGGGAATCACACTCCTCGGCCTTCCAGGTAAGGTCTATTCGGGGGTGCTGGAGAGGAGGGGCCGTCAGATAGTCGAACCTCGGATTTAGGAGGAGAAATGTGGGTTTCACCCTGGCCGTGGAACAGTGGACCAGGTCTATACTCTCAGCAGGGTCCTGGAGGGTGCGTGGGAGTTTGCCCAACCAGTCTACATGTGCTTTGTGGACTTAGAGATGTCATTTGACTGCATCCCTTGGGGAGTCCTGTGGGAGTGCTCCGGGAGTATGGGGTGCCGGGCTGCCTTATATGTGCTGTTCGGTCCCTGTACAGTTCAGGTGAGGGAAGGATGGAGCGGGAGATCGACAAGCGGATCGGTGCGGTGTCAGCAGTGATGCAGGCTCTGCTTCAGTCTGTTGTGGTGAAGAAGGAGCTCAGCCAAAAGGCGAAGCTCTCGATTTACCAGTCGATCTACATTCCTACCCTCACCTATGGTCACGAGCTGTGGGTAGTGACCTAAAGAACGAGATCGCGAGTGCAAGCCGCCAAAATGAGTTTCCTCCGCAGGGTGGCTGGGCTCTCCCTTAGAGATGAGTAGAACCGCTGCTCCTCCGCATCGAGAGGAGCCAGATGAGGTGGCTCGGGCATCTGCTTAGAATGCCTCCTAGATACCTCCCTGGTGAGGTGTTCCCGGGCATGTCCCACTGGGAGGAGGCCCCGGGGAAGACCCAGGGCACGCTGGAGGGACTATGTCTCTCAGCTGGCCTGGGTACGCCTCAGGATTATGCCAGAGGAGCTGGAGGAAGTGGCTGGGGAGAGGGAAGTCTGGGTTTCCCTGCTGAGACTACTGCCCCCGTGACCTGACCTCGGATAAGCAGAAGTTAATGGATGGATGGATTTGTCATCAATCTAGTACATGGCTCCATCTACAATGTGCTCTCTGCCAATATGTTCTCTTTGCAAATATCTGCCAAAGTATTGGTACCATCAGTAGGACAGTTAACACATCTGCGGGTAATGGTAATGATCAAAATCATCATCACCACAATTAATTATTATTATTATTATTATTATGCAATATCAAAGAATTATCAAAGAACATATCACCGCGATTTCAAAGGAGAACTACAAAATGCCGTTGTGAAGGCCATTTGTTTGCTCCAGCAGTAATAAAATCATGATGTCACTTTCTGTCAAACACCTCCTGCTCCTTCTAGCTCAGTGGGTGTAGGAAGCTTTTTTTCTTCTCACGACCTACTCTGAGTCTAATCCTAGTGCGATTGTTCGGAGTGATTCTAAGATGCTTTATAAATAGGGACACAGTTCACCAATCTTTAGGCTGTAGGAGGATATCTTCAGTGGACCACCCATTCAAATCCACACAGTTCATTCTTATATACTGTAGTGCTCTTACTCTTACAGTATGTCGTGCTGTTATATTTGCACAATGCTCTTACTCTTCTGTATAGTACCGTTATTCTTACACCATGTTCTTACTCTTATGTATTGTTGTATTTCTTACACAATGCTCTTATTCTTATGTAGTGTTGTGTCTCTTACACAATGCTCTTACTCTTGTGTAGTGTTGTGTTTCTTACACAATGTTCTTACTCTATTATAGTGCTCTTCCCAAACAAAGCTGTCTCAAAACACTTAACAATGATCCTGGAGAGGAAACAGCATCACACACAGTGTCACAAATGGTGAAATAATCGCAGCATGCAGCAAGCAGGAGCTCATAAATACCACTCAGGGTGCATATCCGCAGGAGGACAGTCAGAGGGGCGCTCACCAGGTGCCGGCGGGGTGTGCAGGTACACCTCCTCGCTGTAATCTCCGAAGCCAGCCCGATTGCAGCCCCTCACCCTCAGCGCATACACGCAGCCAGCTTCTGGCTTGTCCATCACTGCGCTTGTGCCCGTCACTTCCTGCAGGCGCTGCCAGGCCCGCCGACCCCTCCCACCGACCCCCCGCAGCCCCGGCTCCCGTCTCTGGAACTCCACGGAATAGTGCCAAGCGGGGGCAGAGCCCGGGGGCAGGCGCCAGCAAAGGAAGAGTTGGTCATAGGCCAGAGTGCGCTGGGTATCAATCACAGGCGCCAGAGGGGCTGAAACAACAGGAGGTGCTTATTTATTATGTTAGAGCCATAGCTGATAATTGCATTTCATTGCATGCAATGACAAAAAAAATATATTTATTTTACTTTGTATATTTCAGGGTGAATATGTATTTCTTAGATTTTGGTATAGTGGTTTAGTTAACATGTATGTTTAAATTAAGACCCCTATTTTGATAATTTTGGTATGACTTTTTTTGTTTTTCTTTTTGAAGAGAAGTAAGTGGACGGAAGGAAAAGAATTAGCCATTGCGGAGAAAAACAGTTTCTTGACCATGCTAATAAACCCGGTGAATACTTTTGTTTTTTTTTAAGAAATATTGTCAACTGGATTTTATTTATGTTTATAGATAAAAAAAAAAAAGTTTTGTTGAATTTTACAGCTTTGCACGCGTCTATTTTTGCTTGCTCGAACCATTTACGGAATGATGCAGGTACTGGATCTGTTGCCATAACACTTGCAGAGGCCGCGGAGTTGCACAATACAGTATTAGTTGCAAACTCTGGCAAAGTTATGCATGAGTAACTACAAATTAACCTGTGTGCTGAGCTATGACCTCTGCTCAAAATGGCTGTGTGTACAGCAACAATAGAACAGAATAGCGATATTTCATTGATCTCCATGGGAAAATTGATTTTTCCACCTGCCCCATTTTGCTCTCCATGAGCCACACAGACACACATAAAGGTAAGAGCAAGTTTTGGGAGTCACAGCATAGGGTCATCCAGCACCCATGAAGCAACTGGAGGTTAAGTGCTTTTCCCAACACTGGCCTCAGTTTCCTACCTTGGAATTTGACTCAGCAACCTTCCAATTGCAAGCACAGAGTCCTACCATACTGAGCCACACTCCCAAACAATGCAGACGGGATTTAAACCCCCCAGCATAAAGGTATAAAGCAACAGGGCGACCCTCTAGGTCAACCCATTATTCTGACCCCAGCAGATAAAAATGGTAGAGAATATAATGTGTTATCTGAATGGTGACTATTCATCTAGCGTAACAGCAGATGGCCCACATGAAAAATTTGAGGGAAAGTGTTGCCAATCTTGGGATTATTAGGTTAACACCTTTAGTCTCCCTCATCCTTAAGAAACTTGTACATTTCTGTTTTAATTTTTTTTTGCATCCTGTAAAGTCAATTCTAAAACTTTTCTCAAGTCCTTATTAGAGATGAGTTAGTATTGTTGAATATTGAAATATTTGAGAATGTTTATAAAATACAAAGAAATGTAAAAAAAATTAAAAAATCAAATAAATTAGATATTTGGCAGCAATATAAACCTGTGTTAGATAATGGATATAATTATCCATTATCTAGTAAGTTTTTGGTTTATTCATTCTCATGTGGTGGCCTGGAATTAGCCCTAAATGCAACACAGGTCCACCCTCATTTAGGCCCACCACTTGCAGCAGGGCCGAGGGTGTTGGGTACAATATACTGTAGATAAGGTGGCAGTTGAAGGCAAAGGCCTCAGTGGAATGATCGTCAGCTACCAGATGTGGCTTCAGGGACAGGTAGGAAAGGAGCCTAAGCTGGTGCAAGAGGTATAAAAACATCACCCAGATATATTCATGGCTGAGGCTTTAGAACCAGACTCCTGGAGAGGGGCTGGACTCTACTCCACTTTGGAATTGGCCATAATGAGTGCCAGGCATGGGTGGGCCTACTTACAACCCCCCGGTTCAGTACTAGGACATTGCCTTCATTTGACTTTGTGTCAAGAGACAGGTTCTTACTGCTGTTTGTGCTTTTGTATCGAACATCAGTGATTGATCTGAAACCAAGCCGAGCTCTATTATTGGACTTATTATTGGTGTGTGGGTGGTGTAGCAGATACTGATCTAGCATCAGAGAGGCTACAATGGGATCTGGATTTAATTAGCGACTGGGCTGATATCTGGCCAGTACGATGTTGGGTTACATCTCTAGGTGTGTGGAGTTTAAGTCAAGGTAGGTGATGCTAGGATTATATAATTCCTTGGTAAGACCCCACCTAGAATATTGTGTGTGGGTCACCATATCTTAAGAAGGACAT
Organism: Pollimyrus isidori; assembly: GCA_019775955.2. NCBI lineage: Eukaryota > Metazoa > Chordata > Actinopteri > Osteoglossiformes > Mormyridae > Pollimyrus > Pollimyrus isidori. Next base: position 30,857 of record JABFDZ020000099.1, read on the forward strand.
TGCTGCCTTGGAAAGGGTACAACACAGGGCTACAAGAATGATTCCTGGTCTTAGACGAATATCCTATGAGGAGGGGTTAGCTGAGCTGAATCGGTTTAGCCTCGAGCAAAGAAGACCAAGTCCCCCACATGATCCAGGTATATAAGGTCTGGATTCTGTTCAGCCAAATGGCTATTTCAGTATTAGTTTAAATACAAGAACTTAAGTGTGGCCATAAGTGGAAATTAGCAGGAGAACATTTTAAAACAAATTTGGGGAAGCACTTCTTTACACAGTGTAAATATAGTCTTCCTGCTGGTGTAGCAGAAGCTAAAACCCTGGGTTTCTTTAAATCAGAGCTAGACAAGATTATAACAACTCTGAGCTATTAGTTAAGTTCTCCCTCAAACGAGCTTGATGGGCTGAATGGCCTCCTCCTCTCCTGTGGGACACTTGATTGATGAGGAATTTGGTGAGTTGTGGGGGGGAAATGCCTGATACACCTGGGACTGTCCACCTCCAGCAGAGGTTCTCATGCATCTCCAGGTAACTCGTTAACATTAAGTCTGAATGGGCAATGTTACAGGACTTCATTGCAGAAGGGGCTGTGTGTTTAGTGGATTTGGAAAAGGCATCTCACCATGTCCCTTGGGGGGTCCTCTGGGGGATGCTTCGTGAATGTGGGCCATCAGGTCCCTGTATAACTGGAGTGAGAATTTGGTTTGCATTGCCAGCAGTAAGTCAGACTCGTTCCCAGTGGTAGACTCCACCAGGACTGCCCTTTGTCATCGATTCTGTTCATAGCATGTATGGACACAGGCCAAACCCAGGATATGCAGGAGCCATTATATCTCCCAGCTGGCCAAAGAATGCCATGCATTTCCCTTGGAAGCAGTAAAGAGGTGGCAGAGGAGTGGGTGCTATGGGCATCCCTACTTAGACTGCTGCCCCTGTGGCCAGACCCCAGTTAAGCAGCAGAAAACGGATGGATGGATGGATGGATGGAAACAATTTGAATTCCAGAGAGATTATAAAGAGCAAAGTGATTTGTCGATACTGCTTCTCTGTTTTGTTCATCCCATTCCAGTACAGTTCACAGGGTACCATCATATTTCAGGTCCAACTATGATATCTGTAAGTCTCCATGGATCAAACTGAATCGTATATGTATAATGTTAATATCACCAGCCCACCACCTCATGTCCTTCATCAATTTCACTTGTTTTCTCTCTCTTTCTCTCTGACTCGCTTGTTTTATCATGCTCATACCCCCAGTGAAATCCAGGCTAGTGAGAAGCTGCAGCTCATGGGTGATGTCCAGTTGGAAGTGTCGCAGAAAAGGATCGGCAGACACCGAGAAGCTTTGCAGAGACTCGATCGCCTTCATCAGCCTGTCAGAGTAAGGGGGGAGGGGGGTTGGGCCATCACAAATTAACCAATGCATGAAGAACAACAGTCGCAGTCCCCCAAAAACGGAAATCTGTGTCATTTATATAATTTTACTCCTTGCTGCTTGCCACACGTGTATAGCTTGTAACACTGTACTCCATAAGGTGCCTATACATCCCTGCAGCTGTGTGACGTAGCCAGAATCAGTGTTTCCATTTGTCTACCACAGACAATCCTGCATATGACAGTTTATAATGTCGGGGACATTGTCACTGTGTTTTGTCACTTGACAGCCATTCGGCAGAGTATAGAGCAGCCCTTTCTCTTCTTTTTCCCCCAAAAGAGCTTCCATTTTCCTTTGCTTTTACACATACAGTGAGACACGGGCTGAGGGTGGAAAGAGAGGGAGTATGGCCCACCTGCAGTGGGCGGGCAGGGCAGCCTGCAGGAAACAGGGGGGGTCGGCCTCCTTCAGCAGCTCTTGGGAGAAGGCCAGCAGCCCCGCGTTCTCTAGCAGGCTCCACCTGATGGCTAGCTGTGCCGCCAGGGCCCGCCCCCGTTTCAGCCGTGCACCATCTAGCTCCTGCTGCAGCTCCAGACGCCGCCCAGCCAGGGCCGCTGCCAGCTCCTGCATGCTCTGTGCCAGCTGCTCCTGTGCAGAGGCGCTGTTCAGCTACCCAGAGGAAGAAAAGCATATATCATGATGCAGGCCAATGTTTTTCAACCCAGTCTGGCAGGGAGCTGGGAGGGAGCAAAGACATGGACCATCTGGGGTCCCTGAAGACCGGGTTGAGAGGAATTGATGTAGACTATTCAGCTTACACCCACTATAGTGGGATATTTATGATTTAAACCCTTTTCTCAATCTTTGCATCAAGTAAAGGTCTGTCACTCTGCTCATCTGATCCCTGGGAAAGTCACTTGATCCTGCTGCAAAAGAGAAGTTAAGATAGATAATAATCCTGAAACTGCAGAGCTCCCAGGCACATTCACATCAGCGGTGTGATTCTACAGGAGAGTATATGTATATATACAGTGGTACCTCAGTTCTCAAACTCATTAGAACTCTAATTTCTTAAAAGTCAAACCAACCAGTTTGAAAAAATTACCTGAATCTATTACTCCAAACGTCAACTATCAACGTCAACAGGGCATCGCCATTGGCTCTCTTTCTTAACTTGAACAATAATAACTCGCAAGAAAAAAAATGACCGAGAACTCGATCAGAAACTCAGAAGTCAAACCATGAACGCCAAACTAAGATAACTTGTACGCACGGGAAAATGCGACACGTCTCTCAGTGGAAAGAAAGGGTAAAGCTTCAGTCTCAGCCTTGCATTAGCTGTGATAGCATCTTGCATGTTTACACTAGATGAATACATATATTTAGACAGTAAAAATACATTTAGACAATGATAGACAGTAACAGTAATTATTATTGTATAATAAGATGCATTTAAAAATAAATATTTATTAATTATTTTAATATTAATAATAAACCATTCATACATTTAATTATAATAATATTGTTGTGCCCAGTGGGAACGGAACGAAGACAAAGGCGCAGACGTCAGGGTATCGGGGAGTTTAATTACAAGTAAGGCAGGCACAATGCAGACGGACAATACAATGACCAGGACTGGGGAAACAAAATGAAATGCGGAAATTACAGAGGGCTAATGACAACAACTAGAAACAGCTGATCACACAGGGATTCCATAGGGGGTTACCGAGGGGGCATGGCACACAGAAGAAGTGGACGATCGGGGCAGGACACATTGTTTTGGATACATTTGTTTTCTTACTTTACAAATGACTGTTTGGATAAATGTGCTTAGATGTGTTAAGTACAGCATATGACCTCGTTTTATCCGGTTCATAAAATTTTGTTTAAAAAAAAAAACACACATATTTAGATTTATTTTTTTGGAACCGTGAACCAATTACCGTATTTTCCGGACTGCAAGGCGCACCTGAATATTAGCCGCACAAAATAAAATTAGGGGACAATCCTGTTTTATTCATACATTAGCCGCACCGGACTAAAAGCCGCAGGTGCTTTAATGTTTGATTACCATATGTAAGAGAATATGCACAAAGGGGATTGTCAGGAAAGAGTTGGCTGTTTGGGAACACATCCCTTTTATTAATATTTTGAAAAACAAGTTACCGGTACATATTTGCATAACTTTTTACGTATATGTACAAGTACCGGTAATTACAAGTACGAAACATGTACTGTGCTGTTTAAACAAGTAACAAATGTACTGTATAACAATAACCTTCAGCACAATCTTCTTCTTTTTTTTTTTTTTTTTCCACTCTCTAGTCAGACTCCTTACAAAACCATCTATTCTGTGTTTAGGTCAGGTGGCCAGATCCACTGTCACTATCACTCTCCTTTGTAGACAGCTTGGCATGTCCACACTTTTGACTGGTCCTGTGTAAGTGAGGACAGCCTGGACTGAGAGAGCGGCGGCTATCCAGCACCCCTGCAGCTGGCTGTCAACTGACATCATTACTCTACAAGCCACAGGGGCTGAAACCACACCCTTGACATTGAAGACACACATAAGGTCAAATACCTTCAACTAAAATCGCTAATTAAATCTAAAGTCATTAAACACAATAAATCGACCACCATCAACGGAACAAATTAAAAAAGGAATAGCCACCAACAAATTGCTCTCTAAATCGTATGAACTTCTCTCACACTGAAGCAGTACATTTGGGTATGGGTGTTAGGGACCGTGTGTTTAGAGGGGCAGGGGGAAGAGTTCGGGGTTGAAAACACACCTATGCTCTTGCATGGCAATATCCCTTCCAGAGGAAAAATGGGAAAAAAACGACTTCAGTATAAGGTAAATCACAGAGTACTGTACATTGTGCAAGGAAAAACATATAAAATGGGATTAAAGGCCTTTAATACATAGATTCACTACACAGAGAACACACTAAACTCCCTTCATGCCATCTGACGATGATCACCCACAGTCACTGAGCATCCTTTTACCCATTGTCCCCATGACTCTGCATACTAGGTGACCTTGCATTTAATCTGCATTTTCCAAATGGAAGTTGACAAGTTGGATTGTCAAGCATTTTAGAACTGTTGCCAAAAGAAATTTAAATTGCAAAACAACCAATCCAAAACCCAGTATACAATGAACAAACCAAAACACAGAATACATATTAATCAAAAAATAATCTTCCTTAATCAGAAACAGTATTGCAATCGTGGAAGAACTTTGGCAACCATTTATGGGGAATGTAAATTCTTAAAATACAAGCTTTATTGGACAGCCGAAGCCACAACATCACAACACTTCTTCAGATATCAAGTCTTACATGCACAGCCAACAAACACACAAACATTCCTTGGCACCTTTAACTCCAATAGTGTGTTATTACATCAAAGAGTAATAATAATGAAAGAGACGGGGGTGGAGTAGCATACACAGAACAACACAATAAACAAAAGGAGAATTAAAGCTGGGTCAGGGATGCACAGCACAGCCAGGCAAGGGGCGGGCGCAGTAACCGTAGGAGAAACAAGGAATGATTACAGAAATGTTTCTGAACATTCATCATACAATACTGACTACAGGTAGGTGGGTGTGAGTGTTTTACCTCAGTCTGAGTGATGGCATTCTCCAGTTGGCTGAGCTGGGTATGCACCGTTTCCTGATTGGCTAAGACATAGTTAAGTCCTTTGGCAATCTTGTCCTATGGGGTCAGAGATCATATTGTTTGTACAGATATAGCTCCCATCCATGTAAAACATAGGTCTACCTATTCGTTTGGATGGAGGAAAAAATATATTGCGTGAAAATCAACAGTGTAGTACGTAATGTAAATAAGATAGTAATAGCTTCTGTCCAAAGAAATACTATACTAATTAAAGGACTATCTTTCTGTACACTGGAATGAGTGCCTGTTTCAGTAAACACTGTAATATGTGATTAGCTTTCAGCATACGGGAATGAGCGCCTGTTCCCATAAAAACCGTAATAAGTTACTAGCTAACTGCACACTGTAGTAAATGCTTGTCCCAGTAAACACTGTAATCATTGATGAGCTTTCTGTACACTGGAATGAGTGCCTGTTCCAGTAAACACTGTAATATGTGACTAGTTTTCCGCACACTGCAGCGAGTGACTGTTCAAGTAAACACTGTAATCAGTCAGTAGTTCTCTGCACACTGGAAAGAGCACCTGTCCCAGTAAACACTATACAAAGTCACTAGCTTTCTCCACACAGCAGTGAGTGCCTGGCCTATCACAGGCTGCTGCCCACCCTGAGGCTCTGGTAGGCATGGCTGATGTGGACAATCCTGTGGCCACCATGAGCTCGCCGCAGCTTGCAGAGGGAGCAGAGGAGGCGCTGGCAGGGTTTACAGTAGAAGTGCAGCCGCTCCTGGTCATGCTCTGCACAGGTCAGCATCTATGGGGGGGGGTAGTAATGAGAAAGGCAGAGATAACATGGAGAGAAGAAGAAAACATGCTGCCACAATATCCATGTGCTTTATTACTGTTGTCCCACACATCGGACCTGCTGCATCCAGATTAGGAGAGCTGTCCATACTGCAGGTGAAATCAAACATAATTAACAGTAAACTCTGCGATCTAAACCCACATGCCCGTCTGCAGATACATGCTCCTCCTCACACTCACATGCTCTTCCACCCACATGCACGCACACACACACACACACACACACACACACACACACACACTCGTATTTATATATTTGTGGGGACAGTCCATTAATTTCTATGGGTAAAAAAAACTTAGGTGCTGTAGGTAGTGTATATCCCCACATAACAGGATTTTATCAGTTTGTGGGGACATTTGTTCCCCACAATGTCATATATACAGTCAGGTCCATAAATATTGGGACAGACACAATTCTAACATTTTTTGCTCTATATGCCATCACAATGTATTTCAAATTAAACAAACAAGATGCGCTTTAACTGCAGACTGTCAGCGTTTATTTGAGGGTATTTACATCCAAATCAGGTGAACAGTGTAGGAATTACAACAGTTTGCATATGTGCCTCCCACTTGTTAAGAGACCAAAAGTAATGGGACAATTGGTTTCTCAGCTGTTACATGGCCAGGTGTGTGTTATTCCCTCATTATCCCAATTACAATGAGCAGATAAAAGGTCCAGAGTTCATAAGTGTGCTATTTGTATTTGGAATCTGTTGCTGTCAACTCTCAAGATAAGATCCAAAGAGCTGTCACTATCAGTGAAGCAAGCCACCTGCGTGAAGTTGGCCCCCCATATGTTTCAGATTTCAACCAAACTGATTGCAATCGTATGTACTGCGTTTGTGCGGGATTGTGCCGTTAAAATTTTTGTTTGTGCTGTTTTAGTTTATGAGATATA
>JABFDZ020000099.1:42065-56843 GCA_019775955.2 Pollimyrus isidori
CATTTTTTGTCATCCTTACTGCAAACTTATATGAGCGATAATATCATTAAATGTAGAGGGGGGCCTTACAATATTTTTCTGGATGGGAAAAGGGGGTCTCAGACAAAAAAAGGTTGGGAACCACTGATCTATACGTTTGATAAGAATAGTACACTTGTATGATTTATCAGTTTCTTTTATGAAATTCTTTGCAAATTCCATGTCGACCAATTTGTGTATCAGTCTTAATAATTGTAAGATTTGGGCACGACTCAGAATCGTAGTGAGCGATATCGGAGCGAAATTAGAGCGAGACAGAGAGACCTCTCCAATCTTAAAAACGCTCCACGCTCTGACCAAATGCCGCTCCTCATTCACGCTTCGCTCACATATATATAATAAAACCATAAAAACTGGAATAGCGAGCAAAAAAAACAGCAATCTTAAATTCGCAAAATCTGCGCCGAAACGGATGTTTACCAAGGTAGTTAACTATTGATTTCCACTCGTAGGCCTACATGTCTGTTAGCGCGATGCGGAGCGAAGCAGGAAACAAAAATGAACAAGGGTAGTTTCCAAAACTTTTCCATAACCTTTCCCCTCTATATTTATATATTCTTACATATTTAAGAATTACAAAACTTATCCACGGCCTGGAAAAATTTGAAAATTCCAAAACTTTTCCAGGTTTTCCATGACCGCGGGTACCCTGATTGAAGATTTGTACGCAAGATTAACTGTGTACCAAACAACAAAGAAAACGAAAGATCGATTTTTACGTCGTTATTTATTGAAGGGTTGCGAAAAATTGCACGAAACACATAGAAGCGCGCATGTATGCTAAACACGCTACTAACTAGTTGTCAAAACATGATGTAGCCTAACATCAGATCTGAGAACTCATTGAATGAACTTAGTAGAGCATAGGTGACGGGTGGACCCGCTTATCGCCTACTGAGTTTCTAGTGATGCGTGAGTGGTATGATGTTTGTTTTTTTTTCCTCAGGTCAGGTTTTGGGGAAGATTTATTCTGTTTACCCACTTGTAGACATACTGTTTAAAATCATATGCCCCCAAAGAATTTAATCGATTAAAAGTTATGTCTGTCAATTTAAATATTGACAACATGACAGAAACAGTGACAATAGGCCTAGTAGTTACCATGAACCATTTAACGCAAAATTATTGGAAAAAAACTGCGCTCCCTGAAACGCACATTAGCTTATGTAATAACTTAAATATTGTTAATAGGCCTAAATGGAATGTCATCAATTAACAAAGTTCCAATCATAAACCAGTATCCTGGTGATATAAGCCTGTGGTCTGGGTAAGTATGCATTAATAAGAGAAGTGAAGTAATGCACATGTTACTTTTCTTAGTAACCAATAACGTTATATGCAGTAATTCATAAAATAATTGAATTATTTTTCTATAAACTTGTAAAACTAATTATCAATGTTCAGTAATTTGCACACCACTGATAAATCACCACAGTAACTCATGCTCCATGCCTAACCTGCTCTGACATCATGGATCTCAAACATTGCTTGAACCAATCAAAGAGAGGAAGTTGATACATTACCTGGTGTAAAAATGAAAAAGATTTAGATATGTGTTTTGAGCACAAAATAGATTTTTGCCACTCAAAATGTAAATGAGCTTGCTCCAAAGTGACATAAATATAACTCCATACTCTACAGCATTATCTTTGAAGCCACAACCCATAGGAAAGTATAAATCCCAATATTTTTGATTTGGCTAACTCTGCCACTTTGTACTTTTGTAAGGTTGGACATTGGGATACCTAAATGTCTTAGTCTAAGTCTCTGTTTTTCTTCTGTTTTGACAGAAGTTTCTTGGTAAGAGGATTTCTCATAATTGAGTCACCCATAATTACTTTACTTTGTAAAGTTTGATTTATTAATTACACATCAATTATTGAACCTTTTTAAATACACTTGAATGAAAGTGGATGTAGTCACTGTAGTACATGTATGGGTATTGACTCTGGTAAAGCACATTTTCACTTACAGTTTGGTCTTAAATTCAGCTTGAAGTGGCATTAAAAAGGGCTTAAAAAGTTTTAAATCCATCCATTTTCCAACCTGCTTATCCTACTGGGTTGCCTATCCCAGAAGCAATGGGCACGAGGCAGGGAACAACCCTGGATGGGGGGCCAGCCCATCACAGGGGGCACGCACATGCACACACACAATTTAGCAATTTAAATTAGCCTCCGCATGCCTTTTGACCTTGGGGGGGAAACTGGAGTACCTGGAGGAAACCCCACGACAACACGGGGAGAACATGCAAACTCCACGCGCATGTAACCCATGGTGGAGATTCGAACCCGGGTCCCAGAGGTGTGAGGCAACAGTGCTAAGAACTGCACCATCATGTCGCCCCAAGTTTTAAATTTCAGATTAAAATTTCTGCAGACACCATGAAGTATCTGTATTGAACTCTTCAGATCTACAGGATATCCCAGAGGAAGGTGAGAATGGCCCAGAAGTACGGGAGCCCCAGGCTGACACAGGACCCTCCTGTAGATAACCACATCTCTGCCGGGATTCAGAACCTGCAACTGGAGCTGAACCCGGAACTCAGTACCAAACCCATGGGACCTGAATGCCTTCACACAATTTTTAGTCTGTACCTCAAATGTTGCATGTGTATTAATCACCATCCTCCATTTATGCGTTTTTGACATACAGTACAGGCCATAATTGATCATGTTATATGATGTGACATTTGCCTCTGTCTGCATTTTGTCACTTTCTGTTGGTTTCTCATTCCTTAAAAAATGCATATTATCTAACAATGTTACAGCATTGTATGCATTTAAAATGTATTAGTTCTTGTCTTCTTAATCATTTAATTTTTCTGTCTTCTTGAAAAAGGCTATTTACTGTTTTATTTTTTGAAGGGAGATAATGGAGAAAGATATGAAGATTCTAGATTCAAAATTTGCGATTCTAAAAGATCATTGATGTTGATTAAAAAAGCCATGGGAGTCTTTTTGGAAATAAAATACGAAGGAAGAGTGATGTCTTCATCCCTCTATGATCTTATATGGCTATCAAATAATTAATGACCTGCACTGACCATAGTAAGATGCACAAAATGCATTCTGCTAATAGTATTAGTCAAAATCAAAGAAGCAAAAGGTTAATGAAATTACTTTTGTTATTATAAAGGAAAAAACATAAGGTGAACTAAAATAAAAACCCTAATATAGACTGGGGATCTATACCAGGCAGCAGTACATAGTATGAGGTTAAGGAAAGATTAACTTTAAAGGGCTCTGAGCACTTGTTCAGAGTCAATAAGAACATTTCTATTGTACAAGTGAATTTATGTTATTTGTTATATATTATATGTAAACTGTGTATTTGTGTATAAATATATTAGCATTATTTCAAAATTGAGGAAATTCCTGTACTTAGAATTTTACACTACTTAGATCAGTTTTCTGTGTTTGGCCGTCATGCATGTTTGTGTACAAATTTAAATGTAAATCTGGTAGACTTAGGAAATTTGATTTCCACTGATTGATGGCACCTGGGCATTTTATGCATGACCTTACAGCACCAGTACAGTGCAGAACTACACTTAAAATGCTTTTTTAATTATACTTTTTTACTATTTACAGTACAATGTGCAGTACCAGCACTGACAGCACCAGCACTCTACAAAGATCAAACTATTTTAACAATGTGGTTCGTTCAGTGTATTTCATACCTCATGGCACATTATTGTCAATTATTATTGTGGGATTTACTGACTCTGACTTAAATGTCTGAATCAGTAAACGGCCTGTCTAGGTAGACATTGAAACTAATGTAGAGTTAATGCTAGTGTTTCTGTCAGAATTCACAGTGGACTGATTGCAAGGTTGTTCTGTATGTAACGGAAACACTGGTTGTGAAAAATTATGTAGCACAGAAGGAACCTGCTATCTGCTGTCTTAATTCAGTCAATTCAGGACATCTTTGATTGTTACTTTCAGCTGGTTGTTTTTAAGCGATAATTTGTATGTATGTTTGTAAATATATCCGCTGTACTTGCTTTAATGCAAAGAGCAGAAGAACATTCAATTGCTAAGCAATCAGCCAGTACTGAGTATGAACTGCTCTGATCACCAGGACTCTAGAATCACTACTGGTCAGTGTGAGAAGGGTTCAACTTATTATGTTTCTGTTTTTGAATATTTGTCTGTTTTATACCTGCAGTGTGTACTGTGTATTTCAATTTAACAAAGCCACAGTCCTGCTGACCTAAGAAAACTGTAACTTTTCTGTTTTCTGGCTAACCCTGAATTGTCTTTGTGTCCTAATGCTGTACTTTGAGAATGTCCCTCTGTGTATGAATTGAAGCATTTCAGCTCAGCTTTCTAGTTTGCTAGTGTTGGTTTGTTTTAGCAAGCTGGGCTTGTCATGCATTTCTCAGGCCCTCAGGAGCCTGCGTAGCTGGTAATAAAAACTCTTAAAATAATGTAATGCTGTCCTATGTCTTTACAGGCTAATTTGATTGTGATATGTATATTACAGCAAAACATTTTCCCTGCTGCTAATCTTAATTTTACATAAATTGGTACAACCCTAAATCAGAAAAAGTTGGGACAGGGTGGAAAATGTGAATAAAAAAAGAAAAAAGCAAGTTGTACATTTTCCTCAAATTTTATTTCATTGCAGACAGTATGAACACAAAATAATTCATGTTTTTTCTTGTCAACATCATTTGATTTGTAAATATCCATTCTTGCCATTCAGGTTTGCAACACATTTTTTTTTTAAGTTGGGACAGTACAGAATTTCCCACTTTCTACAGCTCCCCTGTCTTTTAACAACACTTAAAAGACATTTACAGTAGGCATTGAAGAAATCAAGTGTTGCAGGTGTTGGTTTGTCCCATTCTTCCTGCAAACAACGTTTTAGGTGCGCAGCAGTATGGAGTCTTCGTTGCTGCATTTATTGTTTCAAAATGTGCCAAACATTCTCTATAGGAGACAAATCAGGGCTGCAGGCAGGCCAGTCAAGCATCCGAACCCTCTCACGCAGCCATGCCTTTGTTATGTGCGCAGCATGTGGTTTGGCAATGTCTTGCTGAAATAAGCATGGGCGTCCCTGGAAAAGACGTCATTTTGAAGGCAGCAATTGTTCTTCCAAAACTGAGATATACTTCTCAGCATTGATGGTGCCATCGCAGAAGTTCAACTTACCTTTGCCGAAGGCACTGACTTTTGGACTTATACCTGGTAACAGTCTGGATGGTCCTTTTCCTCTTTGGTCCGCGGCACACTGAATCCATTTCTTCCAAAAAGGACGTGAAAAACCGATTTGTCTGACCACAATACACGTTTCCGCTGCACAATGGACCATCCCAAATGCCTCCAAGCCCAGGGCGCTTCTGGACACTATTTATGTAGGGCTTCCTTTTGACACAGTAGAGTTTTAGCTGGCATTTCCTAATGTAACTACGTACTGTAGTGCTTGAGAGTGACTTCCTGTAGCAGTCCTGAGCCCACGCAGTTATATCATGTATTGATGGATGACAGTTTTTAATGCAGTGCCGTCTGAGGGCTCGGAGATCATGGCCATTCAGTTTAGGATTGCGCCCTTGGCCTTTGCGCACGGTAATTTCTCCAGATTCCCTGATTCTTTTCACTATGTTATGCACTGTAGAGGGAGGAATGCCTAAATCTCTTCCTATCTTTCTTTGAGAAACGTTTTTCTTCATCTTTTCAAAGATTTTTGCCTGCACTTGGTGGTAAACTGGCAATCCTCTGCCCGTCTTTGCTGCTAAAGGAGTAGACCTTTCTTCGATGCTGCTTTTATACCGAATCATGATTGCAATCACCTGTTAACATCACCAGTTTCAAATCACATTATTATTTTGTTATTATACCTCATTACTACCCTTGAATTACCCCCATCTCAACTTTTTTTGGGATGTGTTGCAAGCCTGAATGGCAAGAATGCATGTTTATTTACAAATGAAATGATGTTGATCAAAAAACATTAATTATTTTGTGTTCATACTGTCTGCAATTAAATAAAATTTGAGGAAAATTTATAACTTGCTTTTTTCTTTTTTTTTATTCACATTTTCCACCCTGTCCCAACTTTTTCTGATTTGGGGTTGTAAATATTTTATCTACAGCTGGCGAATTTTAACATTTGTGATGGTTAAACAGTGAAGAAAAAGATGATATATTTATTGTTTTTAGGGGAAATTTAAAGTATTTGCATATAGCACCAAGGTACATAAAGTACACACATCCAGACAAAAAGCAGAAAAACTTAAGACAGATTGCCAGGACAGTGCACAAAATGCACATAAAGTACAGGACACACAATGCACATAAAGTACAGGACACACAATACAGATAAAGTGCACACAAACAAACAATAAGTTGCATAATTTAAGACAGTACAAACTGTAAACAGTATTGTGTATAAAATATTTCAAGGTTAGCTGTAACCTCCATGGCAGAATCGGAACATGATTTAATGAATTTTATAGAAATCACTAGTAGTAGACAGATATTTATGTAAAATTATCTTTTGCATATGCACCACAAACATACAAACAAATATAGTGTCACGTACCGCGTCGTCCGTCCTGTTCCAGCCCTTCGTGTGCCACGCCCACCTCGTTACCTCATGTGATTTCCTGATCGTATGCACCTGAGGCGCTGCCGCTCGCCAGTCCCGTCTCTTGTTGTGTGTATTTAAGTCTGTGCCAGAGTAACCCCGACAGATGCGGCATAGAAGTATCTACAGTATGTCTCCATGTGCCACCAATAAACCCGTCAGTTTTGGCAATCCTGCTTGTCTGCGCCCTTGATCGCGCTGCACACCGCACAGAACGTCACAGTATGCCGCATCTCCCTAAAAGCACACAGCAGCAGGAAGAAAGTGACCGGCACATCCTGCTGCAGGATTGCGTGCTAAGGCTGACCCAGCCAGAGGTTGTGTGAGGCGCTGCCGCTCGCCAGTCCTGTCTCTTGTTTTATGTATATAAGTCTGCGCCTGTGTATCCCCGGCAGATGTGGCATAAAAGGTGTTTATGTCCGTATGTGCTGTGTGAGAATAAACCCCGTATTGTTTTGGGCAATACTGCATGTCCGCGCCTTTCGTCCTCCCTGCACGCACTACGGAACATCACAGTATGCCACATCTCCTGAAAAACACGGAGCAGCAGACTGAGTCCGAGAGGCTCAGTCTGCTGCATGACTTCGTGTCACTGCGGTATCAGCCGGAGATCGTCTGGAACCACGACGCGCTGGAGCTGGCCGACCGCGGTGCTGCCCTCCTACAGGCGGAACGCCCTGCGGGTCAGCAGTACCCACTCACCCGGGCACGCAAGCTTCTCGTCTGCCTTCGCCAGCTTGCTGAATAGGAGAGGAGGAGACACGTCGGACGAGAACCGGAGGAGAAGGGGCTGTTCCTCCGCGCCTGCTGGCTCTCCCCAGCGAGGGAGAGCATGGACGAGCAGGGGCTCTCGCCACCGACATGGGCAGAGCTCGCCGTATTAGGGGAGGAGACCGACGAGCGGTCGCCTGTCGCGCGCTCTCTCTCGACAGGTACAGCCGCCCAGAGCGCATCCGCACCAGTCGTAGCCGATGAGAGACCAGGGCTGTCTGCATTCGCTTGGGAGGACGTCATTGCCCCATGGGACAGCCTCCGCGGTGTGTTGCGGCCACCCACGTCTCCGGGAGATTGGTCCGCCAGGTGAGCGACGCAATCCCGGGGATCATTGTCTCCTGTGCAACAGCAAGGCTCGCTCGGCAGGCATCAGACCTGCCCCCACGGGTACTGGATGAGAGGGGCTGTGAGGTGCTGCAAAGGACTGCCTCCCCCCCGAGCGCATCCTCGCCCTCAGCAGCCGCATCGTGCACATCCGAGCCCACAGCAGACGCATCGGGCGCCTCCGCCCCAGCCACATGCGCATCGTGCGCATCCGAGCCAGCCGCATGCACATCGTGCGCATCCGAGCCAGCCGCATGCGCATCGGGCGCATCCGCGCCAGCCGGCGCCACCCAGAGCTCGACCGAGCCAGCCGCTGCCGCCGCCCAGAGCTCGACCGAGCCAGCCGCCGCCGCCACCCAGAGCTCGATCGAGCCCGCCGCCGCCCAGAGCTCGACCGAGCCCGCCGCCGCCTGCCCAGGGCTCCACCAAGCCCGCCGCTGCCCAGAGCTCCACCGAGCCCGCCGCTGCCGCCACCCAGAGCTCCACCGAGGCCGCCGCCGCCCAGAGCCCTACCGAGCCCGCTGAGGCCACTCCAGAGGTCGCCACGCCTGCGCCCTCCGCCCTGGCCACCGCTCCAGAGACTCTGTCCGTCGCAGCTGCAACCCACGCAGCCGGCCATGAGGCTGCAACCCATGTAGCCGCTCCCAAGGCTGCACCTCCGGAAGCAGCCGCCCAGGCTCCCTCGCCCGCCGCTCTGGAGGCCGCCGCCCAGGCGCTCTCACCCACAGCGGGTCCTTCCTGGGGTGTGCCTGGAGGGGGGCGTCCCGCAGCTTTCGCTGCCCCTGCTAGTCCCACGGTCTTCTTCACGGTGCCCTTACCTCGGGCTTATCCCGCATTCCTCGCCTGTCCCGCGGTCCCGCCCGCGTCCACGTCTAGTCCCTCGGCCTCGCCCAGTCCCTCAATCTCGCCGGCCTCGCCCAGTCCCTCGGTCTCGCCTGTCCCGGCTCAGCCCGCGCCCTCACCTGTCCCGGCTCAGCCCGCGCCCTCGCCTGTCCCGGCTCAGCCCGCGCCCTCGCCTGTCCCGGCTCCGCCCGCGCCACCTACGATGTTTGTGGTCCCGGTTAGCCCAGTGACTCCGTCCACGCCATGCCCAGTTCCTGTCCGTCCTGCGGCCTCTCCCAGCTCGCCTCGTCCCTCGGCCACGCCTCGTCTCTCGGCCGCGCCCGCCACGCCTCAGCCGCGCCCGCCACGCCTCGTCCCTCAGCCACGCCTCGTTCCTCGGCCGCGCCCACCACGCCTCGTCCCTCGGCCACGCCTCGTCCCTCGGCCGCGCCCGGCTCGCCTCGTCCCGCAGCCTCGCCCGGCTCGGCTCAGCCCGCGCTCCTACCCTGTCCCGCGGTCACGCCCATCCAGCCCCGGCCCTCGGCCCTGGCTGGGCCTCGTAGACCTGCGGTGGCAGCCCCAGCTGCCCAGGTCCTGTTCAGCTCAGGACTCGGTGGCCCCGAGGAGGTCCCGGACCCTTACCTCGCTCCTCCCCTCGAGACTGAGGTGGAGGAGCTCGAGTGGGACCCCTCGGGGATTTGTTTCTGGAGCTCCTTGGACCCCAGGAGACACTCCAGGCCCCAAGGGGACAGAGCCCGTGGGGGCTCTCGCCTCTCCGTTTCCCAGAAAGGGAGGGGCCACTTGAAGAGGGCTCGAGCCCCCCCCGGCCTCGGCCGCACTGGGGCTGCCCCTAGCCATCGTGAGGTGGATGCCGGCGAATCCTCCAACCGGTGGGTGCTTGCCGCCTCCGGACCCCCCAGCTACGAGGCGCGCTCGGAGGGGCCCCTTCTCCGCCTGGGCGTTGGAAATCGACGCTCCAGGCTAAGGCCCCACCTATGCCGTCTCCTACCCCTGCCTCAGGTACACTTCCTTTGGGCCCCCCTCCGACTCGTCATCCGTCGCCAGGGGCTCCTGTTCCGCCTGATCCCCGCCAGGACCTCGATCTCAACCCTCGGACCCCCCGTTACATCCTCAGCAGCAGTCTCTGGGCCCCCCTGCTCCGCCTGAACATCGGAGGTCGACGTCCCGTGCTCCGGCGCCGCCTGCGCCGTCTTCAGCCCGCCTTTGCAGGTGTTCCCGCCGGGTCCCTTCAGGACCCCGCCAGAGGTCCCTTGACCCGTTCCTGTGGGCCCCGTGGTGCCCCCTCCGGTTCCTGACGTCCCTTTGCCGGCGGCCCCTCCGGCTGCTGCCCGTCCGCAGCCAGGGGACCTTCAGGCGCCCTGGGTGCCTTTCGCCCCGCCTCCATTGGTCCCGCCTCCTTGTGTGTCCTCCTTTGTTCCTGGTCCCTTCGGTTCCCCTCGCTCACCCTCTCCTTTCATTACCTCCTTTGTTCCTGGTCCCTTCGGCCCCCCTCGCACTCCCAACCCTTTTGCTTCTCCTGCTAGTCTGGGCCCTTTCGTTTCCTCCGTCTCCCCCGTCATGGTCTGTCCGTCCGCGTTTCCAGTTTTGTGTGGGCTTCTGTCTTGGGTGTTGTCTCTGTGGCAGTTTTGTATTTCAGTCTTGTTACCTATTCTCCGTTGATGTCTTTTAGCCTTTTTTGTCTTTCAGACCCTTGTCAGTCCGTCAGCCTTTTCGGTCCTGTGTCCTAGTCTGGTGTAATGGTATGCTTCGTCTTTTTAGGTTCTGTCTATCTGTACTGTTCCCTGGTTTGGTTTATGGTTCTGTTTTGTCTTCCAGGTCCTGTTTCCCCAGTTTTGTCCCGTCCGCCGCTCCTCCTTAGGAGGGGGGCTCTGTAACGTACCGCGTCGTCCATCCTGTTCCAGCCCTTCGTGTGCCACGCCCACCTCGTTACCTCATGTGATTTCCTGATTGTATGCACCTGTGTGAGGCGCTGCCGCTCGCCAGTCCTGTCTCTTGTTTTATGTATATAAGTCTGCGCCTGTGTATCCACGGCAGATGCGGCATAAAAGGTGTTTTTGTCCATATGTGCTGTGTGAGAATAAACCCCGTCTTGTTTTGGGCAATCCTGCATGTCCGCGCCTTTCGTCCTCCCTGCACGCACTACGGAACATCACAGAGAGGCACCAAAATGGAGGAGAGGAACCAAAAACTCCCAAATTAAGGAGAAAGAAAACCTCTGGGGGTCCAAGGTCAACTGGCTGCCCAATACCCCTGGGCATAATAGCATTACTGAAAACAGAAAAGAGTGGACTTGCTCACTAAAAGCCAGGTATAAGCTGTCATTAAGAATCAGGACAAAGTCCATCAATGACTTCAGTATCCACACTGGCCTGTGAAGGGTGAAAATATCCATCAATAAGTCTTTTCTCCATCCTGGCCTGTATCGGGTCTCCATGAAGGCTGTACCCATGATGGTGCAGTTTGTCGGTCCCATTCGTGATGTCACCCCTCCATGGCACTGAACCAGGACTTCAGCTCAGATGATGCCCACCCCAGGCACCATCCAGACATATGGGAAGGCAGAGAGCATGGATGGACAGAACATGCGTTGACACATACATGGACAAACACAGTAGACAAAAATGACATGTACAGCAGCCAAGTTATGGTGTGTAGGTAAGCTAAAGTGGTGAATGGATTGCATTTATATAGCACCTTTCTCCTCCTACAAGCACTCTACAATTAATGCCTCACATTCATACACCAGAGACTGCCACACAAGGCACCAACCTGCTCACCAGGATTCAATGTCTTGCTCGAGGACACTGCAATGGGGTTAGGAGGAACCAGGGCTCAAACCTGCAACCCTCCAGTTGTTGACCAATAGCACTACCTTCTGCACCACTATCGCCCACGGAATGAAGTAATAGTACTAAAGTAATAGGCCTTCAAATGATAATTTAAAGGCTGAGACCAAATCACCATCCCGAACAAGTTGGTAAACCATTCCATAGTATAGGGGCCGTGTAGCACAGCCCGCTCTCACTTTATTTAGATGTGGAACAATGAAGAAACCTGCACTCTGTGATCTGAGTAGATGATGCGGCTTGTTAACTTGAAGTGATTGCATCAGATAGGCAGGAGCTAGACCTTTAAGTGCCTTATATGTAAGTAGGACAACTTTGAAGAACTAAGAACAGGGGTTATGTATTCAAACTTCCAGCTCCTGGTAACAATTTGTGCTGCTGAATTTTGAATACAGTGCGCAGTATTTAGTGTGCAGTGTGTACTCCCAGATGACAAGGCATTACAGTAGTCTAATCTACTGTATACAAAGGCACGTATTAATTTCTCTGTGTCTTGAACAGTAAGAAATCATCTTAGATTTGGCGTAGCTGTAAGAAGCAAAATATTGTGAATGAGATGATACCTTACGCCACATGGGGAGCTCATATACAGGTCACCCTGCATGGTGACTTTTTAATTGTGGCTAGTCAAAATTAATTTTGGAATCTGAAGAATGCCTGGGCTGCCAGGGATTTAGAAATTGGTAGGCCCTGCTTCGTAAGTTTTGCGATTTTTGCAGTTTCTTCAAGTGTCTAATTAGATTCTTTGTATTAATAAAATCTCCGTTGCTACCTCCTCTTGAAAGGATTAATTGCAAACATTTCAGGCAGCTGTTGGGTTTCTTTCAGTTTTCAATTTAATCAGTAGTATAGTAGCATCAGGATTAGATCTTCAGTTTGCTTTAGCAGGTTTTATGACATTGTGTGTGAGGTCCTGGGCAAGTGCATATTACTTAGAAGCCTTGATGAATACCATCAGGTTGAGTTAAGTGGTCGTACAAAATGGCACCTCAGACACCTGTGGAAACCATATTGTCCAGTGAAGGGTCCTAAAACATTGGGTTACATGAACATGGAGATTGGTGACATAGATGTACAGTTGTCCTCTCCAGATTCATGAATTTGGTTATCTGCAAGTTGGCTGAACAAGTAAATGTGAGTATTTTTGGAGCTGTGGTGCTGTAGGACCAAGATTCTTTTTTTTATTTTAAAAAAGAATTGAAACTGCAGCAAACATTATTCGCAAGGGCTCTTAGGATCTAAGGTTGTTTTAACCTCATCTGTCAAATTGATTGGCACAGTAAGGGGTACTTCATTTCATTGGTAGCCAACCAGTTGATTGCAGTCATTGCCCCGCCTAGCTGTTACTACTGTCGAGCGGTCAAGCAGGGAAATCCAGCCAGGAAATCGGGTAAACAGGGTTTATTCAGGAGAGACTGGACAGGCGGCAAGCCAACAGTAGGAAACGTTAATGACAAGTCTGGGAAGACTGACTCAGACCAGGACTAAATACACCGGACTAGCAGACATTAACAAGGAACAGGTGAGAACAATCCGGAATAAATGGAGTAAGGAGGTGGGCGTGGCACACATGAGGATCGGAAGGAGCTGGATGTAACACTAGCAATTTGGTAGATCTATTTCTGAAAATAGTTTGGCACACCCAATTCTGTTTTTGCTGAAAGTATATTCAATGGTTGAATAATTAATAAATAATTAATAGATTTAAAATTAAAACGTTTAGTAACAAGAATGAGTAATTGTGGATAGGTAAACAGTCTTTCAAATTCTGCAACGTGCAGACATTATTTAATTTGTTTAATCATTTATATTGACGTTAGTTCTAGCACCACCTCGTATGGAGGAGTAATATGCGTACTACACAGGTTTAGGTGCTTCCAGCTTTTTATATTCAGCTATATCGTCCGCTTCATCTTTGAACGTGAATGTTTCAAGGTGCTTCGTGTGTATGCAGCTGATTAATAAGGATTTTTTGCGTGTGGGTGAAAGTAAGGGTGGACAAGTATTTTGAAAATTTTCATAAGCCCTGGTAATTCTATTGTTAAAACTTGAGTATTACAGGTAACAGTAACTGTATGCATATCCCACTGCATGCTCACATTATCACTGCAACAAGGTTTGTTATTCCAACATTTCATCGCTATAAGCGGGAAGGCCTTTCATTATAGAGACATACTGTTTTCAGTATGGAGGATTGTATTATTTTCACTTGGGAAACATGAGCTGCTTTACCTTTAATCCACAGTAAGGTCTCACACTCAGCTGTTCTCCTCTTCTCCTTGGTGATTCATGCTGTTCTTCAGTGACGTGTATGAGTGACAGTGAGGCTTCAGTGCTTAATGGCTATTAATTGTTTGTCATCTAGTCAATCAGAGATTGTTATGAGTGGGACTTTAAATGAAGCAGCACAGTTCCTCAGGTACAGAGGAAGAGACGGTAGCGAAGCCGCATTAAAGCACTTTATATATTGGTAAAATAAAACAGATATCAATCGTGTGTCTGTGTAAATGTGTATATATATATATATATATATTTGTGTGTGTATGTACAGTATGTATATTATAAAATTTAAATAATTATGGCCTTAGACAGACAAAAGTGCGTTGCCTGTGATTGGCCTCCAGCCTCCTGACCATCACATTAGATATATGTACTTGAGTGACTGACTGGGCATGTTCTTCTAACCACAAAACTCCTGATGTGTGTCTTACAGGGAGACTGGCTGCTGCCAAGGAGGAGAACCTCAAGCTTCATGCCACCCTCGACCAAACTCTGCAGGAGCTCCATAACTTCTGAAGCCCTTTGGTCCTAGCCCCTCCAAACCATACATCCCCTATTTCATGTCCACTCTTCTTCCTCTTTGTGTGTTATGCTTGAATGTAAGCCTGCAGCTTTCTTTTAACACTGTGTCTGATACTTTTTCTGTTCTACCTTTCGAAAACTTTTTCCTCAATAGGCATACATGGTTCAACCCCAAAGCTAAACAGGAAGCTGGCAGGTTTTAAACAGCTCATTTGGATGTTTTAAATTCAGTCAAGATGGCACTGACTGTGTTTACTCGTTTACTGTTGGGTTTGATTTGGTACGTTAATGTAGCAGAGAACTTGGAGAAATGATCTTGAACTGTCCAGTCAAAATGCTTTTCCTTGCTGTCCTTCACTCTGACAGTTATTTCTTCCCTCTCTCCTGCCCTCTGTACAGCAAATCAAATTCAAATTCTAATTTTATTCGTCACATACACAGTCATACACAGTAAGATATGCAGTGAAATGCTTAGTCAACTGCTCGTGACCTAAAGATAGAAGACTAAGTGCAGTGCAAATATGCTTAAAAGTGATTTATTTAAAGTGACTTG
>JABFDZ020000099.1:56943-67760 GCA_019775955.2 Pollimyrus isidori
GGCCCCCCGTCCAGGGTTGTTCCCTGCCTCGTGCCCGTTGCTTCCGGGATAGGCTCCGGACCCCCCGCAACCCAGTACGATAAGCGGTTTGGAAAATGGATGGATGGATATATAAATGAGAACTTTTTGAAAAGTGGATGACATTGTGTTTATAATTGCTCTTATACCTGAAGTAGTCATCTGGAGCGATCTCTCTGCATGCCACGGATTTCTGTTGCAGAGCCCTACAGTCCTGCTGTGTGGGTGATGATGTTTGTGATGTGCCTGACCGTGGTGGCAGTCACAGTCTTTATCTTCGAGTTCTTCAGCCCTGTGGGATACGACCGGAGCCTGCAGACTGGAAAGAGTAAGTGCTGCATCTTATATAATGGCTATGGTTCATGGAAGCCATTTTCTTGGCATATATGAAATATGAATTACTCTCCTAATCATTACATTGTATTGTTTTGCATGACACACCAGTAGCTGTTGAAACTGATATTTTATTTTCTCTCCCCGGACATGTCTGGCTTCTATTTCATCCTGCCCCCCCACCCCTGTGTCAGAAGCAGGAGGCTCTAAGTTCACGATAGGGAAGTCCATCTGGCTACTGTGGGCTCTGGTGTTCAACAACTCAGTTCCAGTGGAAAACCCCCGAGGAACCACCAGCAAAATCATGGTGCTGGTGTGGGCTTTTTTTGCTGTCATCTTCTTGGCCAGCTACACTGCAAACCTAGCTGCCTTCATGATCCAGGAGGAGTACATTGACACTGTTTCCGGACTCAGCGACAAAAAGGTGGGTGACTTACTGTCATTAATGAGTATATTCTTATCAATATCAATACTATTGGATATCTATACCTGTAGGTATATTTAATCCGTAAGTATTCTGCTTGAATGAAGTAAAGGAAATGTTTACTTGTGTACAAAACTATGGCATCAGTTGAGGGATCTGTGCGTTTCTGTGCTGCACAATGCTTTTGTCATGTTTATTGTTTCTTGAGTTGTGATGTCTGCAAATGGCTCACTGCACCCATCGCCGAGGGTCTCATTTATTATGCTATACCTCTGAATATCCCATTTCCTGTTTGCTCCTGTTCATTTTCCCTTCTTACTTTTAAAAACACATGTAAGAAAGCAGGCAAAATATGCTATTCAAGGAACATGTTTTTCAGCTTATTTATTATGGCCACATTACCAAGATTTCTGGGAGAACTCCTAAGGGAGCAAACTTGAAAACATCAAGTCTGGTATATTCCAGTCACCGGTCACATCCTCATACAGATATAAATGTTTAAGCAGTTTAAATATGACGGATGCAAACTGAACTAACATAATTCAGTCCTCCATTGGTTAGGGTCATTGATAACCAGGTCAAAGTAAATGGAGGTTTGCACGTTTACTACAATCTGACACTAGCATTAATTGATTTATACAACATGGAAGACTGGGTGATTTAGGCTCAGATATAATATTCAAGGTAATGAGATCAGGAACTTGAGATTTCCTTAATAACCTGCTTTAATAATTTTGTAGGAGCTGTGAGCCTACTACCTTAACAAGTGCTTTTAAAATAGTAAACTCAGAGGTGTTTGAGCTCCTAAAGACCTCCTAAACACACAACGTGATGTTTAACGATGATAATGCACTATTAATTGCTTAAGCATGTAACAGGGTAGTATTTTATATCTGCACCTGTCAGTTACATCAAACTTTTAATATGCACTTTTCATGCTCCTTTTTGTGGTCCTTATCATTAGCATGAGCATCCACAAATGCCTTTGTGTCCTCCGCTTATTCTTCCTTCAGGTTTTATGGTTCCAAGGGTGTAGGTTTGGTTTCAACACTGGTAAGGACAAAATCTGAAAAATACACACTCATGCATGATCTCGCATACATATGCAGACCAGAGCATGTGAGCGGAGTGGAGTGGTGAGAATTTCCGCTCCTCGTTCACGAGGCTGTTGGCTCCGCTTGCTCTTCTGCTCTAATTCGCACTATGCCGCTCCACTCAACATCACTCCTTGCTCCATTAAAATTTTCCCACGCCAGTCAAATTGCTCCATGCTCACTCCAATTTACAAGAGGGACAAATAATCTGCATGCCTAACATAAATCACCTTAAACCGAAGCCTTATACAGTATCATAAAGAAATATGAGAAACGGCAACATTGCCACCCAGAAAATATTTATTTTCAAGCAACATATAGGCAACAATGGACACATTTGGCAATTGAATTCCACACAAAATAGGCTTAAAAATAAAGGAACCAGGGGGCTTAATAGCCTAAGAATATAAGCGTCCATATATTAAATTCCTCAATTTTTTTCTATTGATGCTGCTGCCTCGTCTCTCTATAAAATAAAATTTCACTGACAGCGTTACATGAAATTTTTAAAATCCTATTAGACCTACTTTGAATGACAAAACAAATTTATTTGATTACCAATACTTACTTTAAAGGCTTTTGTACTTTACTTTATAGACTTCATATAGCCTATTATAACCATTTAAACCTCATGTTTCGCTCTGGTTTCTGCCTGTTTGTGTTGCGTTCTCTCGTTTCTGTGAAAAATTATTTCAAAGTGTACCTTTATTTACTGAAACAGTTTCACCACATTGTTGTTCTTGCTCTACATTGTTGTCATCTATACGTTTAATAAGAATATTACACTTGTGCGATCTATCAGTTTCATTTGTGAAATACTTTACGAATTCCATCTCAGCCAATTTGTGTAACAGTCTTGATAATTGTACAGATGAATTCTGGGTAGATTTTGGCACACCTTACAATCATAGTGTGAGCAGTATTGGAGTTTTTAATTGAAAAACTGCTCTGCGCTCTGACTAAATTCCGCCTGCTCCGCTCCTCGCTCTGGTCACATGCTCTGATGCAAACACGCACACACGGTCTCATTCACATGTGCAGATACACTCGCACACATATACACACACATAATGTTTGTATTCACGTGTTTGTTAGGATCGTTCATTCATTTATATGGGCATAACCCTCATACTAACAATGATAATCTTAACCTCTACCCAGTCCTAATCTTAACCATGAGTGACAAGATACCAGACATTTTTAGTTCTTCGCAGTCACAGGTTTTTATAAAATTGAGTTTCCACATTTTCTGATGTTCAAATGACAGGTTTTTATGACATCGTGGGGATATTTGGTCCCCTCATTGTAATATATACCTAACACACACACAGACACACCTCAAACTGGCTATCCATTAAAAACCTAAAGAAACTGATTGTGCATTACACCAGAATTGCGACCCAATCAACTAGACCGGGGTAAACATGATCCATGTAGAGCTGCTGTGGGTGCGGATTCTTGGGATGAAAATAAGCTAAAGATGCAAGGATAAATTATTTGGGAACCCCAAGAAGAAACACTTAGGGGCTTTTACGTAACAAAATCACAACATACTAGCTATAAAGTACGTTTAAGTGAATGTTTAATGTAAAAGTGAATTAAACTTGCTTGTGTAACCAGCGTGATCTTGCATTGTGTCAGTTATGTACGTGCACCACAAACCAGGATTCCCAGTTGAGGTGGTTTATTCTAATAATGGACAAACATTTAAATTACTGCATGGTTCTGAGGAAATTTCAGCAATTATGATCTGCTTCTGCTGGCAATTCAAAAAATGGAACAACAATATTGATTATAATATGAATATGTACTTGATAATGGATAAATATTGCAGTCACTGAGCTGTTCTGGAACTGGCATTTTCAGCAATTATGATAGTGGAAAAAAAAGTTATGTGGCAGTATGGGCCACCATACTTAAAGCTCCCCGATCTGTGATGTCACAAGCGGGAGGTGGGCGTATTCTTTGTTCTGATTAGTCGATGGTTTTAGCCAATGGAATCATACATGCTAATGCACGTGTTGCAAATAGGGGAACATGTGGCGAGAAGAAAAAGGCAGGAGGCAGATTCTTAGCCCGAGAAAGGGGTGAAGACTTTTTATTACTCACAAAAGAAAAAGAACCAGATAGAAAAAAACAAAAACTATATCCGGAAGTAGAACAAGCCTTCAGAATAAGAGCTGTCTGCCCTGAGAATTCTGAATGCTTATGAACCCGCTACACAGGCCCCCCCAGAATTCACAGAGGGAGAGGGTTACACTTTTTAGGGGGTCTGATTACCCGCCCTGACCTACTTACAGGACCACCCACAGGAGCAGGCAAAACTGCGGCTGGGGCCAGGTCTGGTGCCCGGACTGAACAGCGTTGACGACCCCTACGAGGAAGCTGGCCGAGTGACACTGGGGCATCTAAATCTAACTGGGCCGGCTTCAAACGGTCCACAGAAATGCGGTCGGTCTTACCATATATTTCCAAAACAAAAAATTTGTCCCCAGGCTGCAGTACACAAAAAGGATCATGATGGGCATCATGCCGAACAAAAACAGATTGAGCATCCGCCAGATTCGAGAGGATATGAGAACACAGAAAACCATGATGCGACGTGGGTCTTAGACCAAAAGTAGCCACAGTGTCCTGAAAAGTGGAGCGATGCTGTGAGACTGACCAAGGAACTGACGCATCTGGCAGAAAGTCACCAGGTACTCCCAAGGGCTGCCTCACCGAAGGGCACATCCTGGAGCTGCATACCAGTGTTAGCAGACCGCAACTCCTGAATCTCAGTCAGCTGCCTGGTCTGCTGCCATTAGTGCATAATCCACACCAAGGTGGACAGAACCAATCAATAAACATGAAAGGCAATCAGCCACCACATTGTGTTTGCCAACAACATGACGGATGTCACTGGTGAATTCAGAAATGAACGCCAGCTGATGTGCAGACTAAGGGTCCGAAATTTTGCCCATGGCAGCCCCCAGTGGCTTGTGATCCACAAAGGCAGTGAATGGGCACCCTTCTAACAGGAAGCAGAAATGGCGCACAGCTAAGTACAGGCCAAGGAGCTATGGTTAAAAGCACTGTGCTTACGTTCACTTGGACGCAACTGGCAACTGAAAAATGCCATTGGCTTCCATTCCCCATTAACCAGTTTCTCATGTACTGCACCCACAGCAACATTGGAAGTATCCGTGGTGATGCCAATGGGAGTATCTGGCAAGGGGTGAGCTAGCAACGTAGCCTCTACCAAGGCCTGTTTAGCGTTATAGAATGCCTGACACCGGCTCCGGCGTCCACTCAACTGCCGCCTTAGAAGAGACACCCTTATGTGCAGAGTATAGGGGGCACATAATACGGGCAGCCCCAGGGATGAAACAATGGTAAAAGTTAACCATTCCCAGAAACTCTTGCAAGGACCATGACTGTCCGTGGCAAATACTGAACAGCAGCAATTTTCTCTCGGAGAGGCACCGCCCCCTCTGAGGTAATGGGGTAGCTAAGAAAATCAACAGAATGGACACCAAACTGACACTTGGCAACATTCACAATTAACTAAAACGTGCAAAAAATGCCTGAAGATGAATCAAATGCTCATCCAAACAGGTGCTGGAAACTAAAATGTCATCTAAATAAACAAACAGAAAAGGCATGCCCTGCACAACACTGTCCATCAAATGCTGGAAGGATTGAGCTGCATTCTTGAGCCCAAAAGGTATCCAAAGAAATTCAAACAGACTAAAAGGTGTAACAACAGTGGTCTTAGGGATGTTCTGGGGGTGTACTGGAACCTGATGGTATCCCCTAACCAGGTCCACCTTATAGAAAATGAGAGTCCCCGCTAAACAAGCAGAGAAGTCTTGCATGTGCGGAACAGGGTACCGGTCAGGGGTAGTCGCATCATTAAGGCGTCTATAGTCACCACAGGGGGCCGAGGAGAAGACCAGGGGAAGTCAGAACGCCGAACAATCCCTGAACGTTCCAATGTGGCAAACTCCTCCCTGGCGACAGCCAGTTTCTAAGGGTCTAGGCGCCTTGCTTTGGCATGCACTGGCTGGCCTGCTGTGGTTATGTGGTGCTCCACACCATGCTTCACCACACAGTGGCATTTTCACGCCAGAAATCTAGCAGCTTTAAAGATACAGCGTTAGCTGTCATAAAGAGGGAAATCTCAAACACGTACGAGATGTTGGGGTCACCAATGTAGCGAGAAGAAAAAGGCAGGAGGCAGATGCTTAGCTCAAGAAAGGGATGAAGACTTTTTATTACTCACAAAAGAAAAACAACCAGATAGAAAAGACCCAGTTGCGGCCAAGAAAACCAAAAACTATATCCGGAAATAGAACAAGCCTTCAGAGTAAGAGCCATCTGCCCTGAGAATTCTGGACACTTATGAACCCGCTACACACATATGGCTTGAGGGAGGGGTAGCTGTTAACCTATTACATTACATCTATTTAATTAATGTGTCATTTTTAATTATGTTTTAAGGAATAATAAGACATATATCAGGATGAATGTCAGCTAGTGCATACTGTACATGTACTGCGGGGTTCGGTCTGTCTGCAGTAGACACAAGCACCTGGTGTATTTAAAAAGAAACTGCACATCAGCTTGTTACATTTAACCAAAATTTTTAAACAATTTAACTTTTAAACAACTACAGGCATGCCTGAACAAACTGTTAAGAGCAAACACCTTATTTTAGGCACAAAACGACACAAGTCCAGAGCGAAACAAGAGAAAATGTGAATCAAGCACAAATAATTTAGCCCAAGTTTTTAGACATAACAAAAAGCCATAATCAGTTTAACAGTGTATTTCAGTGTAAAAGAGAAAAAAGTATTTCACCAAACGCGAAGATCCAACGATACTGCCTCTGGGTTCCATTAGTGTAGCACAAACAGCAGGGTCAATGCAGCTCAGTCATGTGCGAGCAATCTATTTTAACAATGCGGGCGAAATGACAACCTAGGCCATCTGAAGCTTGCGCATGCACATTCATGCAGACATGCATTTCAAAATGGCGGCAACAAATGGAGTTATTTACAATGCCCAGTGCCCAGTTATTTACAATGAACCATAACGTTTAATTATTGATGCACTTTTCTACCAATATGAATAATAAAGTAAAGCACCCAAAGCATTTTGACAACAAAAATCAAGGAATAACACGGGTCTTTATCTGTTAAAATGAACATACGGCATTAACATAGCCACGACACCCCTGGATTGCAAGAACGTTCCCATCTTGACAGCAGGTACATTAAGACTTAATGCACATTAACTCTATTTCTATTTTAAATAAAAGTCAGACTCTAACCCAACAAATCCCGGCTGTTTAGGAACATTTAGCTAATTTCATCAACGGATGGCTAATCAAAATGAGTAAATACCTTAAAAAACTAATTTAGTTGTATTTGTTATCATGGTCTTATAGTTTAACTTCAGGTCCGTGAAAGTATAGGACCGCAATGTGTGTCCAAGCCCCATAACACATTAACTTAACCGTTCATGCAAGTAATTGCGTAAAACAGACAGGCATAGACTTCAAAAAATTTTAAGAAAATACATTAACTGTTTCCTTAATGTTTAAAGGTAAAAAAAACTTTAGATGGGCACAGTGCGAGCTGGCAAGACAGGGTAAGCATTGGACTCGGGGTTTTGAGATTCTCGCAACATTATTAGGGCAGAGTGCACAGGCCATGTCCCACTGCCTCGGTCAGGCAGTCGGTGCAAATACTGTTGTATTTAATTGCTGTAGAAGCTACTGTAGTGAACGGCATGCATAAGCATACATCAAAAGCATTTTAAAAACTTTGATAGAATTCTTACCCTGGTCACCAATGGCCAAGAATTTAGGATATTGTCTTTTATTATTTAAAAGAATTAAAGTGTAAATTATTATTTAATTGCATTTAGTAGGCACTAGTAAGCTGCATTTAGAATTATTGGCTGGGCAGATATACCATACTGATAGCCTGTCCTACGGCCTACAAGGTAAAGCCATATGACACCGAAGCGGGAACAATAGTCTTTAAAAGAATAAAATACATTACAGGTATTTATTAACGAATCATTTAAAATACGTTTTAATAAAGGGTAATAGCATTTATCAGCATGCTCTGGGCACATTGATTTTTTCTAGCTAGAGACAAAAGAGGACCATTTCCAATTCTAGAGTACACCCTGAGATGATTATCTACACATACAAGGAATAATAATGATAATGGTAAACAGACATAAATGTTACAGGAAAAAAAATTACAAACCATATTGTTTTAGCATGGCAATAGCAGGACTCCACCATTTAACAAAAACATCCTTTTGAAGTCTCAGGGAATATGTTATTGATTCCATCTGATAGATTTCTCATACTTTCTCAACACATAAGCTGTGTTGGGGGGGTCAGATTGTAACCACTTTAATGTGATACATTTAGTTGCTGCCGTTAGTAGTATTTGTAGTAGATATATATCAGATCTTCCCTCAACGCAACTTGGCATTACTCCCAATATTGCCATCTTTGTGTCTCTCATAATATTTCTACAAAATTTTTTCCTAAGGGTCTCAAACACTTCACCCCAGAATTTCTGTACTTTTGGGCAAGTCCAAAACACATGGGTATGGTGTGCCATTTACGTGCCACAATATCTCCAACATTTATTGGAATTAACAGGCGTATTTTAGCCATTACTGTATTTCCGGGGTAGAAAATAATCTCATGGTTATCTTCCACTTATACTCTCTCCATATATTCGAGTTAGTAACTAGATGTACATATTTCTTCCCACATCTCCTGAGGTATATCCGTATTCATTTCAGATTCCCATTTTTCTTTTACCTTTGTGTTTGTCTGACTTATATCCGAAAATATTTTCAGTACATTCGACCTATAACTTTATTATTATCAACCTTTAGTTGGTCACACGATTTAAGACATCCATCCTTATGGAGATATAAATTAGCTGACCATTTACTAAAACCTGCATCCATGTGAGATGGCACGAAGCCCTTCAGATATCCTATATTGCTTAGTGCAGATATTGCCCTGGCCAGACCAAATGATGATTTTACTTTCCACCACACTTTTAGCGTAACACGATTCTATTCACTCATTGGAGTTTTTTGAAGGGGAGTTTCTAGAAAAGGTATGGTCTGTAAGGGAGCTGGGGATAAGCTTTTTTCAATATTTAACCAAAGTGTGTCTGTGAGATCCTGTACCCATACTGTCAAGGATTTCAGCTGTGCAGCCCAAAAGTAGTATTTTAAATTTGGAAGTTTGAGCCCCCCCATATAATTTAGACATCTGTAGTGTGTTTAATCTGCCATATAAATTTTGAGATTGCCCTATCCAAGATTAGATTCTGGTATATCAATGGGGGGTGGCATGGTGGTGCAGTGGTTAGCACTGTTACCTCACGCCTGTGAGACCTGGGTTTGAGTCTCTGCCTGGGTTACATGTGTGTGGAGTTTGCATGTTCTCCCCGTGTCGACGTGGGGGTTTTCTCTGGGTACTCCGGTTTCCCCCCACAGTGCAAAGACATACTGAGACTGATTAGAGTTCCTAAATTGCCCGTAGGTATATATGTGTGAGTCGTTGGTGTGTGAATGTGCCCTGCAATGGGCTGGCCCCCCATCCAGGGTTGTTCCTTACCTCATGCCTGTTGCTTCTGGGATAGGCTTTGGACCCCCTGCGACCGGGTTGGAAGATGAATGGATTGGTATTTCAATAGGTAGCATCTAGAACAGGTATAGGAGCTTAGGTAATATATTCATACGTATATTTTTGATTTGGCCTAATAAAAAAAGGGGAGGGCTGACCATCGATCCAAGTCTTTACTAATTTTTTAAATAGTATGTTTGTAATTAACATCATACAAGCCTTTTAGTGATGGGGGAATGTGAATACCCAGGTATTTAATACCTTCCTTAGGTCATTTAAGCCCACTCTGGAGCTTGAAGCTTTGCGGAATGTTACCAGCTATATCCATAGCCATGGTTTTGTCAATATTCACCTTATAACCAGAGAAGTAGCCATAGGTAGACATGAGGCTCTTTAAAACCTGAATTTAATTATCTGGATCTGCTATATACAGTATATGAGCACATCATCTGCATATTGTTATGAACGCCGGTGTGTGAAGGGCAAACAAAACGAAAGTAAACCAGGATTGATGGGGACGAGGGTTTAATTCACACAAACACACGAACATTGACAACTTCAATGCCGCGACAGGGGAACATGGGCAGACACCGACTAAATACACAACACAAAGCACGGGACTGGTGGGCGGCTTCCGCCTACAGGTGGAAACCATCAGGAAAGCACAAGGTAACGAGGTGGGCGTGGCACACGAAGGGCTGGAACCGGGACGGAGGACGCAGATCATGACACATATAGTGATAAATTGTGTTGTTCTTTATTTATTGACAAGCCTTTCACATTATTGTCATCTCTGATTAATTGTGCAAGAGGCTCAATTCTGATATCAAATTGCAGTAGCGATAAGGAGCAACCTTGCCTACATCCACGGCCTAACACGAATGGAGTAGAGGTGTGTCCATTTACTTTGACACTAGCTTGCGGTTTAGAGTACCACTTTATGAGTATCCACTTTATGAAGTTGGGGCCAAATAGAAATTGTTTCAGTACTTGGAATAGGTATTGCCAGGATACACAATCGAATGCTTTCTCAGCATCAAGGGACAGAATCATTGCATCATCATAGCTTTTGAGGTGTGTCGT
This sequence comes from Pollimyrus isidori, assembly GCA_019775955.2. NCBI lineage: Eukaryota > Metazoa > Chordata > Actinopteri > Osteoglossiformes > Mormyridae > Pollimyrus > Pollimyrus isidori. The sequence continues at coordinate 67,553 of JABFDZ020000099.1, forward strand.
TAGATTTAGAAATCTCCTAACATTGTCTCCAGAATACCTTCCTACCATAAATCCGGATGAATAATTTTTGTCACAATTTTACCAACCCGCGTCGCTAAAATGGCTGTTAAAATTATTTAAGATAAATCATTTAAGAACTATACAAACGAGAGGAGGCCATTCGGCCCATCAAGCTCGTTTGGGGAGAACTTAACTAATAGCTCAGAGT
>JABFDZ020000099.1:152780-164664 GCA_019775955.2 Pollimyrus isidori
ACACCTCTTCCAAGCGGGCCAGGGACGGCCAAACGAACCGCGCCCGGGCGCGATTCGGAGCACTCACACTAGTGAAATGAACCGCGCTTTGGTGGTCAAACGCACTCGGGCGCGGTTCGAATTAGCTAGTGTGAGTACACCCTAACTGTTCTTGTAGACACAGTGGTTTCTGGTGACCACTTCTGATGTAGCTCTGCTGCAGTTGAAAAAGGGTTGGCCCGGGACTTTCGAAGCAATAAAGGGTTCGCTTAAAAAGTAGTCTTACTGGGTCTGCCTGACCTGGGATTGTCATGAATATCACCAGTGTTTTCACATCTTTTTTTAATCCTCTTCACTTGACATTTGGATACATTAGCGACGTCTGCCACCTCAGCAACAGACTTAATCTGTGGTTGAATCTTTGGCATGTTGTCAGAAGTCAGGTTGCACTTCAAGTGAAGGTCTGGTGTGCTGGGGTTCTTTTTATACACACCTGGGATTATGTTAATTACAGTATTTGTCATAGGCGAACCTCTAATCTGTGATTGGTTGAATCATTAAAAGACACGACAAGACTTTTGTCCTTGCAAAAACAGGTGTTATGGACTTTAACAAGTTGTGAACATCAGGACACTTTTTGACTGTTTCATTTTGCACCCAGTTATTAATGTGAAAGCCCTTGGCATTAAATTGATCCATTTATTGTAACAACTGATTGATTACAAATAAAGTTATATGCCTTTTTAAGTTAATATGTCCATATGTGACAAGACTTTTGTCAATGACTGTAGATTATTCTTGGACTTCCACCAAATCTCATCAAGAAACACCATACTAACATGGAGTGTCCTGAGTAATATTAGAACCAGGAAATGGTATGCACATTATAATGAACTTGGACTGAGGACTTCATTACATTTCTGCAGGGGTGGTTCGAGCCTCCAGCATCTTTCCCATCCTCAGTGCCATACTCCTCCTGCTGGGGGGTGTGTGTGTGGCTGCCAGCCGCTTTTACAAGAGCAAGAGAAATATCATTCTGGGGGCAGGCATTCTCTTTGTGGCTGCAGGTGATGTAGCAGTCTGTGCCCCTATGGCTTTCTCAGGCCTTTATTTACAGTCGTCATGTTAATTAAATTACTCTACCACTGCTCTCCTTCTCCTAAAATGTCTTTCTGCTTCTTGTTCCTCAAACTGCACATCCTCCAGGCCTTAGCAATATCATTGGTGTCATCGTCTACATCTCAGCAGCGCTGAGTGACATCTCCCCCAAGAAGGATGAGGACAAGAAGTGGCACTACTCCTACGGCTGGTCGTTTTACTTTGGGGGCTTGTCCTTCATCCTGGCAGAAATGGTGGGTGTGCTGGCCGTCAACATCTACATTGAGAAGAACAAGGAGCTTCGCTGTCGCTCACGCACAGACCTCTTCAAAAGCACCACCCATGCCATGCTGCGCCTGCCCAGCTACCGCTTCCGCCATCGCTCCCGCTCCAGCTCACGCTCAACCGACCCCTCACGGTCCCGTGACCCCTCCCCTATTGGGGGAGGGGGCAAGAATTTTGGTATAACCCCCTCAGTGATTCTGTCTCAGGGGCCAGCAGGGCCCATGTCTGTCTCCACCCTACCCAACCCTCACTCCCATTCGCACTCCACCCTAGGGGGTGACATATCCATGTACACCCTTTCGAGGGATCCCAAACTGGTAGGTTTTGGCACTCTAGGGGCACCACCAATCTATGGGACAGTGGATCGAGCCACTTTGTACCAGCTACATAATTGTTTTCCAAAAGAGGGGGGTGGAGGTGGTGGCGGGGTGCTCCTCGGGGGTACTTTGCCTTCTCTCTCCAAGTCCAACAACCCTTTATCAGTCCAGAATTCTTCCAATTCCAACACCCCTCTAAATACCTCAACCTCCTCTGCCCCATCGTCTCAGCCGCCACCTCTACTATCATCCACAATGGAGAGAGACAGGGGCATGAGCACCCTGGATAGGCTGGGAAAAGCAGACCGAGAGAGGGAGGCGTCTACCACCAACACACTGAACAGGAAGACCACACCAGTTTAGAGATTCAGAGAGCAAGGCCGGAATCATAGACAGTGAGCAAAAATCGGCTGATAATAATGCAGTGAATGCAGAGGTGTGACTAAGGAAAAGATTAATAACAACAACAATTTAATCTAAAATCTAAAGATTTAAAGTGAAACTTTTTCATAATTTTTCATTATGTGGTATGATTGTGACTTTTGAGTATCTTCATATTAATGTTGTTATTGTTGAATTTACTAGTGGGTTGTTCTGTAATTACAATGTTTATTTTTAATGATGCATTTTTAAGTATTTTTTTTATTTTAAACTGAGAATATACTATAACTGTGATTTCTTGCACAATGACGCAAAACCTGATGATGTTATTAAATGTCAACATTTGTGCATTTATCTAAGTTAGGTGCATTTATGTTATTAATTATGATTATTTTGTAGATGTTTATTTTGTGAAATTTATATCTGAATTTAATTTTTCCTGACATTTTGTTGTTACTGGCTGAAAACTCTTCTGCTGGACTATTTTATTATGAATTTATCTGCTATTGTTAGGACTGGGACCATAACACACACACATTACTGCTCTCTTTCCCAGTTTATATTTTGAGTGACTTGTAACTGAGCCCCAAGGAAATCTAGGAGTAGGCTGCCATGCTGTTTTCCTCTACACTTTCCTGGTGTGGTACCAAAATATAAATTATGTATTGACATTTATTGATTTTACAGGAAAACATGCAAAAAAAAAATCCATGTTAAGCTACTAAAGGATTCTTAACTGGTTTTCAATAAAAACCTGTACCTGTAGTACCAATAAAACAGACTGCAGTAACTCCTAAAACCATTGCCTCAGGATGTATTACCTCACCAGTCGTAATCCATAAAAACAAATTTGTTGGCTTCTTAGTTAGAAACATTATAATTTCTGTACATTTTAATTGTTATGAAGTGAAATTAGAGTATTTTATTAGCTGTACTGAAACTATCAGTGTCCCAGCCCTAAATTATGCCAGTAATAATCAAGGCATGGTTCACTCTTATTGTTATTATCAGAACTAAAAATGATTGAAAGTCTAAGAGAACAGTAGTATGGCAGGAGGCCCATCACAATTATTATAATCATGTAATGACAACAATCAGGAGAATAACAAAAAGTACATCTTGGTGTTGATTACATAAATATACATTTTTAATGGTGGTATCAACATTGTACACACAAACATAACATGTACACATATGCATACATTAAATACCACAACAAAATATGACTGAGGGGCTATTAAACACATTATCCAAGACAATGCTGGTACATTAGTGTTAATGAATTATCGTATGTTTTGTAATATGTTTTGTTACAGAACTATCTTCTAGTCTTTTGTCTTACCACAGTTTCTGTGTGCCTTTGGAACATTTTTTTTTCATTTTGTGGATTGTAGGTGTTCAAATGCATGGATCACTGGGGGATCTCCCTGAGAGGTCCCCTTTTTACTCATTAGGGTAGCTAGCTACTACAGACAGTAGCCTTTGTAACAGAGCATTCATGGCACCAAATCCTTTGGGACAGTTCATGGTGCCAAAAAAGAAGAATGAATTTATTGAAAGTAATATTACATTTAAGATACGGGAGATCATGTTGTCACACAACAGTGAAATAAAAGCTGGACGACAAGTTGTATCAGAGGGTTTCTGCTTGCGTAGATGTTCATCCATTATAATCACGAATAGTATTTAAATAGTAAATAGTAAGTTTTCTTTGATAGGAAATTATGGATTTTTGGAAACTTTTCTAACATCTACAAATAGCATATAGTTAACTGAATATTAAACGGAACCTATTGGGCTCTAATCCACTTTTTATAATTTTATTTTGGGGTCTAGAAGAATAGAGTAACATGCTTGAGTATTACAATCTGAAACACTCTGTTTGAGCTTTCAGGCCCATCCACATTCAGCCCAGTGTGCTCTGATTGGTCAGCTTGCCCTACCTGTTTAGCCCCTGTTTAATTGCCTATCGGAAATCCTACTAGCAATTAAAAAGCTCAATAGGATGATGAATTACATTCCTAGGTGTGTGCAGTTTACATCAAGGGAGGTGATCCTAAGGTTACACAATTCCTTAGTAACACCCCACCTGGAGTATTGTATGCAGATTTGGTCACATTACTTTAAAAAAGATATTGTTGCCTTAGGAAGGGTTCGACATAGCGCTAAAAGAATGGTTTCTGGTCTTACAAGAATATCTCATGAGGAGATGTTAGCTGAGCTGAATCTGTTCAGTCAAAGAATACTAAGAGTGGTCTAGTTATACAAGATTCTAATAGGTCTGGATGCTGTTCAAACAAATAGTTACCTAATATTAGTTAAAATACAACAACAATAATAATTTATTTTTGTATAGCATGTTATCACAACATTACATCGTCTCAAAGCGCTTTACAGCATCCCCACTCAAAGCTCCCAGTGAGTAAGCCATAGGCAACAGTGGCAAGGAAGAACTCCCAAGAAGGAAAAACTTTGGAAGGGACTAGACTCAAAGGGGAGCCCAAATACAGGATCTTGTGGCCATAGGTGCAAATTAGTGGGGGAACGTTTTAAACTGGATTTAAGAAAGCAAGGTGGGGAACTTCCGCAACCTGAAACCCTGATGAGCCAACTGCCTAGTTGCTTCCGTAAAACTACAGAAGTTGTAGGTGGCTAAATGTGTCTTACCATTAGAAATGTTGACCATTTGATTTTTTCTGACAGCCGACTAGCTGTATTTTATATTGATTGCTTGCTAGCTAGAGTACTAGCTAGTTAGCTCAAAATAAAACAGTAGTTCAAGTTGCACAACCTTTAGCAATAAAGGTTTCTAATTAACATGGCTTGTTTTTTTTTCCTTTTTGCAGTATAAAATTTGTGCATGTGACGTGTTTAAACACAGAATGTTTTCTTATCCACTAATAATGTTTCTGGTAAATGAATGAGTCCATAACGAGAGAAACTATATACATATGCATCCTATCATCTACTAACCTCTTATCCAGAGCCTGGAATCTACCCAAAGAAGCACACAGGACATGGTAATGGTAAACCAGTTTATTGCAGGCCATGAATTTCAAGAAGCCAGTTAACCTTGCTGCATGTCTTTTAACCTCTGTTATGGAATGCAAGAAGGGGGCGTGGCACACAGGCAGACTGGGCGAGCAGGTCATGATAGAGCCCCCCCAACCTCCCCCTCAAACACCAGGCGCGCCAAAGGGACCAGAGGGAACGGACAGCACAGGACCTGGGGAACCAAAAGCAAAAACATCAACGGATCATGGGAAACAGGATCAACACGCAAAACAGGGACCAAGACAACAACCAGGACAGATCAAGAAAGGGTAGCACCGAGAGTCACAGGAACACCAAAAACGAAAACAACAGGGACAATGAAGGGACAACAAGAGGAGCAAAGGGGCCTAGGAGGGAACAAGGGTGGAGCAAACACCGAGGGCAAGAAAGCAAAGGGCGGCAGGGAGCAAGGTGCCGAAGGGAACCCCGGCTAGTAGAAGGCAGAAGCTGCAGGGGCAGCAGGCAACTGCGAGGTAGGAGCTGGAGGGGACAATGAAGGAGGTGCGGAGGAAAACAGAGGGACAGACAGGGGGGCGAGAAGGGAGGTGAAGGGGACACCAGAGGAGGCAAGAATACAGCAGAAGGGGACACCAGAGGAGTTGAGAATGGAGCAGAAGGGGACACCGGAGGGGTTGAGAAGCAAGCAGAAGCCGAGCCAAAGTAGGGGGCACCACAGGCAACTGCCAAGCCACTGGAGGCGACAAACAAGACTGCCACAAGAGCAACCTGAGGCGACCAAAGCCAGGGGGACCAAAGGCAAGCCAGGGGGTAGGGTGGGTGGGACCTGACCCCTACGCAAGTGTCCTCTCCCCCTTCTGCACACAAAGAGTCAAGGACCAAGTTGGGATCTGCCACGCTGGGGCAATGGTGGGGGCAACCCACCAGTGGGGCTCAATGGGGCAGTCAGTGATATTCCAGAGGGATCTCACTCAAGTTCCTCCCCCCCGGAGATGGAGAATGAGTGTCAGTCCGATGGTCCGGGACATCCGCAGATGAATAGGGCAGGACAGGGGTAACGTTGGGGTAAGATCTTTATTGTTTTGGAAGCCATTAAGAAAAAATGCTAACAAAAAAAACATATTTAGGTGTACAGTAATTTGGGGCTGGGAACCAATTAATTGGTTTTACATTATTTCTTATGAGAAAAATTTGATCAGAACTCGAACTTTTTGGGATTCGATCCGAAGTCAGGAACGGATTAAGTTCAAGAACCAAGGTGCCACTGTACCTGTATGTTTAATGCATGTGACAATTGTAAGACCAGGTGTGACCAGTCAGACATGAGAGGGGCCAGAGCGGTCAGTGGGGGGTCATGACAGTGGCCACGGGTCATGGGGAGCCCGCGGAAGCTAGAAACCCTTCTCTTTCTCTACCTCCCTCGCCTCCAACTCGTATTGATTGTAGCTGAGTGGCCATGCTGGATTTATTTTATGAACTGAATGAAAAAAACTGCTATAACCAATTATTTTGAACAAACTATCGTTACTCAAATGTGCGTACAAATGGTCTTAAGCTTGAGTGTGCATAGATTCTGTTTTTAGCTAAGAACAAATTCAGATAAGAAAACATCAGGGAATGTCAGAATCTTTGTAAATAAAATTGAGTATGTGGGGTTTAAGAACAAATTTGTTCATAAGAATGGTTGGTGAATGAGGCCCAATGTTCCTGCGCTCTCCTGAAATTGTAACGCTGAAAAGTTTACAAATACAATATGTATTATATAACATGTTGGATAAATAAGATTTAAGTTTATTGTTGATTTCATGTTCATTGAAGCTTCTGCTTTTTAACATATGTATAAAGTAATGTTATCTGTTATATAAACTCAGGTGAAACAAAAAACGTACATTTTCAGGGCTGCCAAATCTCAAGCATTTGCGGCATGACAAGCTTTCAGACTCATGCTGTAAATATTAAGGCAAATCTATATTATTCCATTATAAAGCCTAAAATTAGATACATCAAATGTGTATTTACACGGCTATAATACAAAAGCAGACTATTTACAAGGTAAGAACTGTTACAGGTGTGCAGATATCTCAAATTGAAAATCTCACTCCAACCAGCTGGCCGAAATTCTATGTCACGTGACAATAAATAATGTCAAGATGTTTTTTGACAGTCAAGTAATGCAACTAATAAACTGCTTAAATATATATCCACTAAACAGTTAGAAATTATGATCTTCCAGACCTTAACTTAACTAGACCTCTTTAAATTTTAGTTGAATACCCCTGGTTTACACTATAGAAATAAGCATATATTACCATTTTTAGTATACCAAACAACCGCCAATGCTCTTCATTCACGATGGGTTCTGGAACCTAACCCTGGAAATATCTGAGGTCTTACAGTTTTATAGTTTTGGGTGTATATTTAATAGAAAGGGAAACAAGACCTCATAATCCATTTTGACCAAAATAACTAAAGCAACTGAATATTTTACCAAATGATGACAATTGAACAAGACCAATGTGATAAAACATTTGGAAATATGCATGAAGCAAAGAGAAATTATGTTTTGCTGTGCAGAAGTGGGGATTACACTTGTTTTGCAAATGTTAATTGTCATTTGTGAAATGTGCCAAAGCAATTTAGAAACACTAACATGGAGCTGTTGCACAGGGACAAGGCTTTTTGAGAGGACAGGCTCCAGGAATACGGGGCACCTGTGAGAGATGGGAAGAGAGAGGTTAACGGACCCCAGAGTACATCCAGAAATAACAGCCACAGTTGTTGTTGACCATATAATCAGCATGATCAAGGTATAGCTCAGGAAGGAAGGCGGGTGGAACCTCAGGTTAGTTAGTTGTTACATGCTGCCAAGTTGCCTATGTCTTGCAAATCCATTCAAGCATTTCTGCATTCCGCTGCTCCCTCACAGCAGTTCGTTCCATCTACTTAATTTCGGCTCTTCCCTCCAGATAGCTGCTTCTGGTTTTCTCCCTCCTGCCAGATCAAAAACTGCCATACCTGCAATAATTGCATTGTTACTAGCTTGTATTATCTGTTATTTGACTTTGGATTTGGATTGGGGATGGCATGGTGGTGCAGTGGTTAGCACTGTGGCCTCAAACCTCTGGGACCTGCCTTCAAGTCTCTGCCTGGGTTGCATCTGTGTGGAGATTGCATGTTCTTCCTGTGGGGTTTCCTCTGGGTACTCCAGTTTCCCTCCACAGTGCAAAGACATGCTGAGGCTGATTGGAGTTCCTAAATTTCCTGTAGGTGTGCATGTGTGAGTGGTTGGTATGTGAATGTGCCCTGCGATGGGCTGGTCCCCTGTCCAGGGTTGTTCCCTGCCTCGTGCCCATTGCTTCTAGGATAAGCTCTGGACCCAAAGTAGGATAAGCGGGTAGGAAAATGGATGGATGACTTTGAATTGTGTATTGGTTTTCACCTCTTTTGCATGCACATTTTGGTTTTTTCCACTTGGTTTATCTGATTGCTTGGAATCGAATTGTCAGAGCATGAATTCTCCTGTTCCATCTTGGTTGTGTGGTTTGTCCCAGTGTGAAAGAAGTGGGTGCCATTTTTGTTAAAGTGTGTTCGGATTTGTTTTTGTTACTTGGGTAGTTAGCTTCTGGGATAGGCTCCGGACCCCCCATGACCCAGTCAGGATAAGCGATTTGGAAAATGGATGGGTGGATGGATGGATTTGGACTTTGCTCTTCGGACAGTAAACTTAACCTCAAATTTAACCATGTTATGATCGCTACTGTCAAGTGGTTCTAAAACGTCTAATTTACCAATCCTGTCCTGGTTATTAGAGAAAACAAGATCAGGAATGGCATCTCCCCTGGTAGGGGTGTAAAAAAACAATCTTGTACTTTATGCTTCTATATACAGTGATACCTTGGTCCTCAAACTTAATCCGTTCCGAACTCCGGATCGAATCCTAAAAAGTTTGAGTTTTGATCAAACTTTTCCCATAAAAAATAATGGAAAATGAATTAATTGGTTCCCGACCCCCAAGGTCAAGCTTATAATCTGCACAGTTTTGCAACGTGAACCTTCTAGTCTTGGGCCTCCACTACTAGGAGCATAGCTACTACCCTCTCAGACAGCAGCTTCTGGCTGGTACCCAGTGGAAAAAGCACAAATCAAGTAATCCTAGAATCAACACACCTTGCAATACTGTTTAGATTTGCTTTCTCACTGGTTTCTGCTAATTAGTTTTAGCTCAGTAACACTCTCTGCTGTCACGAGGGACACTGTTACTCTGCTGCTGCACATGTGAATGTAAATAGGAAATGTGACCTGTTGCCCCTCTGTTGCATAGCAAACTAGCTGGCTTAGGTTCAGTAGTCCATGGGTATCCCACATTGAGCAGGAGGAGAATTAAGCAGCAGGCAAGTGATGCACAGGTGCTATAACATGCCACAACTGACCCTATGGCAACAGTGCTCTCAAATATATGGCTGAGCATAAGCATGGTCATGTTTATCAGGGAACTGCTTTTCAAGGCTTGACTTTTCCATCCCGTATTTCCTAAAAAGTTTGAGTTCTGATCGAATTTTTCCTATAAGAAATAATGGAAAACCAATTAATTGGTTCCCTGACCCCCAAAAATACACTTAAATATATTTTTGTTTGTTTTTTAGCATTAAAACACAAAATGAACAGGATAAAACAAGAAGTGCATTTTTTTCTTAATGGTATACAAAACAATATAGATTTCATCTCTACATTACCCCTGTCCTGCCTCAAATGTCCGCTCCTTCCGTGTGCCATGCCCCCTTGTTAACCTTGTGTGCGATCCCGATGTGGGATCCTCTGTATTAAGTCCGCATTTCAGTTTATTTCCCCAGTTCAGTCATTGGGTGCGTTCGACTTGCTGACAGCGCTGGATTAAAGCAGTGCATTATGGTTAAATGCATTGCGACCTCTTATCCGGCTGCACAAACTGGAACCACCTCTGTGACAACACACCTTTGCTCTTATTGGCTGAAGAGTTTAGTTACACGCATGACGTTTGTATGAGTTACATTGTAGTATGACTCATTTCCTGACGCGTACAATTTATATTAAGTAAACATTCACGATTCAACTTCTGATATTCAGATCGAGTTCTAAATCAAACTGGCTTGTTCGACTTTCAAGAAATTCGAGTTCTAGTGAGTTGGAGAACCGAGGTACCAGTGTATGTTTTTTAGCAAAATGAACCAGATAATACAAGATGAGCATAAACTGTACTAAACAGATGTAAGCACATTTATCAAAACAGTAATGTGTAAAGTAAAAATAGAAATGTATCCAAGAAATGTGGAAAGTAAAAAAAAAAACAATATGTCCTGCCCAAATCATCCGCTTGTGCCACGCCACCTCGTTAACCCCATGTGGAATCCCCGTGTGATCAGCTGTTTCTGGTTGTTTTTATTAGTCCTCTGTATTTTGTCTGCATTTCAGTTTGTTTCCCCAGTCTGGTCATTGTATTGTCCACCTGCTTTACCTATAATTAAACCCCGTATTCCCCGGTACCCTAATGTCTGCTGTCAAGCACCCGGACGGGTTTTGTGCAGGAACGTGGCATGGTGCAGGCACAAATAAGGGGGGACGACCCACTGGCAGCTCCGAGGGCTCCAAAACAGGATTATTAAAAAAACAGAAAACGCTACAAATAAAAACCAAAAGGACCACAAAAAACTAAAGGGCATAAATAAAGACTACAAATCACAAACATAAAGTAGGCAGGTATATCTAACACAGGGAATTACTCAAGCAAACAGATCCTTCAAAGACATCTAGAAACAACAACGACACCTGGGGAACTGAACAGAAGCAGGAATATAAATACTAAAGGGGTAACAAGACTAACAGGACAGGTGAAGCTAATTCACAAAGACTAGTAAAACAAGGAACAGATGAAACCAATAAACTTAAAAGGAAATAAAAACATGGAAACTAAGAACTAACGAAGGAAACAGAAACTAACACAGGGGGAATGGCAGACAGGTAAAGACACAAGCAGGGTCACAAGAAACAAAACCAAATACAAAATCAGATACAAGAACTAGAAAAATTCAAATGAAACGCTAGGGAACAACATACAAAAACAGAGGAGGTAGGATTAAAACACAGGACAAAGGTCACAAGCAACCATATGCTTAATGCATTGAGCCACATAGCCAGACAAGAAACAAAGGGAGAACAAAGACTAACACGAAGATCCTGACATTCTGAGCCTTCCCCGTTCCGTTCCATCCCCATACGGCAGAACAATGTTATTATAGTTAAATATACTAATGGTTTATTGTTAATATTAAAATAATTAATAGGAAATCTCTATTTTTAAATGTATTTTATTATATAATAATAATTTCTGTTACTGTCTATCATTGTCTAAATGTATTTTTGTTGTCTCAACATATGCATTCAGCTAGTGTAAATATGCACAGCGAATGCGAGGTTGAGACTGAAGCTATACCTTTTGTTTTCGCTGAAACACATGCCGCATGACTTATTCCCCCTAAGTTATCTTAGGTTGGTGTTCACATTTTGCCTTCTGAGATTCAGAACAAGTTCTAGCTATTTTTTTTTAACTGGTTGGTTCGACTTAATTAGTGACTGGGCCGATACCTGGCAGATGAAATTTAACATAGACAAATGTAAAGTACTCCATGTAGAGAGCAGAAATATCAGGTACAGGTATTTTATGGGTCCTACTGAAATAAAGGTAGCTGATTATGAGAAAGACACACATAGAGATCAAAGGGGGCTTGAGCACCTGCCCTTTTTATTCCTGGAGAGAAAGTGCCCTTTTTTCTGGGGTG
>JABFDZ020000100.1:0-12454 GCA_019775955.2 Pollimyrus isidori
CCCCCCCCCCCCCCCCCCCCCCCCCCCCCCCCCCCCCCCCCCCCCCCCCCCCCCCCCCCCCCCCCCCCCCCCAACTAGCAGGGATCCAAAATGATAATAGCAGCTAGCATCCAAAAAATAAGCATAATGAAGCATATGGAGCCCTTGGGACTTGACCTCCGCCCCCTGCCAATCCCCACCATCTCAGCCCAGTAAGTGTAATTCATACAGCAGGACATCAGGGAAGAGGCAGGATGGGCAGCCCAGAATCAGAAACTGCACCCTCCGTTGCCGCTCTGCATGGTACCAGTCCGTCTCCCCATCAACCAAACATGACGTCAAAGTCTTGCACTGAATGACAGGACAAAGAATTATTAATACTTACTACTCACAAACTCAATAAGTTGATCACCTTTATCGCTAAGGGGCTAATAATTGAACAGAGCCATGCTAAAGACATCAAATCATCAGGACACTACTGTGATGTCTGGCTGAATTTCTAGGAATCTGTGTGAATAATTTAACCACAAAATGTCATAAACAAAAGTGGACAAAGGAATACAGCGAGAACAGCAAACAGCTGAACAGCTCCATGGAAGCGGCGCGTGGGATTTCACGGCGCTTGCAGTCGCTTTGATTAGTTTAGGTGCGGGGAAGGAATAGACGGGGGCGGGCGGAGGGCATTCGTCTAGGATCAGCAGAAGTTCTGAAGTCGCCAGCGTCTCGCTTATCTTAACAAGGACGTGGGAGCAGACAGCCCGCCGCTCTGAGGCTGCAGTCACATGACAGGCGAAGGAGAGCGGGCGCGTAATCGCCACACAAAATCCTCCTAAAAGTTAGACTGGCTGCTGCCTTTATTAAGATTAGCGAAAGGCAGAAGCTGGAGTGCGCCAGGAGCGAAATGTGATACGTGCTGCTATCCGGGCCTCTTTGATGGATTCGCTCTATTTTCACAGTTTTAATGCCTTTCTTTCCCGTTTAAGCACAATGGGCCTCGGGTTCAACGTTAATCTGGAACACAATTAAATTCAAAGTTTGACCGAATCGAACACATAGTCTGAAAGTTCAGCTGAGTGTACGCTAACTTCGTTAGAGGGCACGACCGCTGTTACGGTATCCCTACCCTTTTTATTTTGCTTATTACCCCTCTAGAAATATCCGGAATGTCGAGGGAGGCTTTTTAGGATGTAGGGTCTGGAAAGCAAATCGATTCTCTGGTGTAATTAATAATAAATGCTAATTGACAGTTACCATCCGTATGTGGCCCAGCTGCGGAACATCCACGCTCTGTTTCCATGGTGAACATTCACCACTTTGAAACATTTTAGCAAGAAGCATCTTCCCCCAAACTGGTAAATTAGAGAACTTGGTCCTGGGAGGGGTGGGGGGGCGGAGACAGCACCCTAACACTTGCTCACACTGCCACTCTCACTCTCATATGACAAGTGCTTACATGACTCTTTGCTAGAAAACTTAAGTGTTTATTTTTTTTTAAATGTAGGCACCAGAGAGCCTGTTAAATTCTTTTGCAAATTGTCCCACAGGTGTCTCATAGACATGCCACAGGTGTGTCACACGTGTATCACAGGTGTGTCACAGGTGTCCCACAGAGTCCCACACTCACCCTGCATGGGTTCGGCTCTTCCTCTTTCACAAGGCATCATAAATTTCACACCGGGAAGGGCAATAGGACATATACTTTATGGGTCTCAAATTTGTTACATAAATAAATGTTGCTATGACTCTTCTAGCCTCACAGGTCAGTGGGAGTGCGGGGTGAGGCATGCACAACCACCCTGAACACACTAGGGCACCTGCAGTCCGCATGTCATCACTGAACAGCGCCTTCAAGCTCTCAGAAAATGTCTAGGGCGATCCAACTCTGTTCTTGAAAATGAAAATGGAGGGTGTCCCATAAATTGTTATAACTGGGGTAAGTGTTGGCCTAGGGCGTGCGCAAGCTAAACCCTAAGGCCTTGTTCTCCAAATCGACGGCACTGGCGAGCATGTGGACCATGTGGATATTCAAAGGCAGTTTTCTAATTCTTACCCATCCTCCCTTTGTAGGCAAGGCAGCCTGACATCTGCACATCCTCCCTTTGTAGGCAAGGCAGCCTGATATCTGCACATCCTTGACTTGTAGGCGAGGCAGCCTGATATCTGCACATCCTAGATTTGTAGGCGAGGCAGCCTGACATCTGCACATCCTTGATTTTTAGGCGAGGCAGCCTGACATCTGCACATCCTTGATTTGTAGGTGAAGCAGCCTGACATCTGCACATCCTCCCTTTGTAGGCGAGGCAGCCTGACATCTGCACATCCTAGATTTGTTGGCCGAGGTAGTCTGAAATCAGCACATCCTACCTTTGTAGGCGAGGCAGCCTAACAAAAGCACATCCTCGCTTTGTAGACAAGGAAGCCTGACATCTGCATACCACGAAACGTGAAAAACGTTCTACTTTGGGCTCCATTCAAATAAAACGCACAATGTGTTTTTTCCTCCTACGCAAACATGCTATATTATCACTGAACGAACAAATAAACAAACAGAGCCATAAAGAGACAGAGTTTGCATTTCATTGTGTAAGTTCATAGAGTCACCATCTCAAAGGTTCCTGTCGGTATGTTTGTGGATGGACACCCAGATTTGATCAGAGTTATTTGGAAGCCAGGAGATTTATACTCAACACCTGCCACTTGTTAGACTGCATAGATTTAGCAACATTTAATCTGGGCCTGATAGTCAGATAACAGAGATCTGCTGGATAAAGGACAGATCAATCTAGGGATTAAAGTCTGGTTTTCAGACAAGCATTTGGCAGAGTATGTCTGATTGATTTAAATAGGTATGTCTTGACATGAGTTTTTCGCTTAAAACATTTAAAAACAATTCTCCAAAATTGAATCTCAAATTTCATCAAATTAATTTTCTCTAATAGTCTGTAAACTTTTTATGACTACTTGCCCCTCTGAAGTTTTATTAGAAAAAATAATTGGGTTTAGACAAATGTAAATATCAAATGTAAGTCAGCATATACTGTTGTAACTAGATAATTCAGTTTTCCAAATCAAAATAAACAAAATGAACCTCATACAGACTTTAATTATTTATTGAGTGTTTACACCTCACTGTAGAGAGCTTTGATTTACTTGTCAAAATGAAATTCTAAAGGGTATAACTCCAAAAAGAAGTGTTTTGGAGTAACACTGTAGAGCAATAACTGCGAGATGTCTAGCAGAATTAATGAAGAGTTACTGACGGAATAAGAAATGATTGCCTTTGTGTGCTCAGCAGCAGCCAGAGAGTCACGGTACCCCAGTAATGACACTTGATGAGAGCATTCATAAAAGAACCGATTAAAAGTTGCAGATGGAACTTCTGACATTTGTTTCCATTCTCTAAATCCCATTTAAGTTATCTTCAGTCCCACAGTGTCCCCATCTGTCCATCAACAGCTTAAACTGCAGCGTATTATGTTAAACAGATTCAAATAAATAAATATGTCAAGTGGATGTAGATAAACTGGTATCCAAAGACCATTAAAAGTTCCATTGGTTCCACAGAGGCTTGTTCCCATGTGTTGAGTGAGATGGGTGTGGCCTGCCCCGGCCCTGTGTGCAAGACGTCCAATTGGATTCCACACGCGAACATCCATTGCAAAACCCTGTGATAATGTAAGGATGTGCTTCCAAGTCCCATTGACTGTGTCACTGGGCTGAACATGCTTCTCTAGCTGAAAACCTCTTCAGCATATGGAGCAGGTTTGGAAAAAGCCCCCCTGCTACACAGTGTACAGTTATTTTACCGTTGGTTACGATAGGATAAGGACAGAATCTGCTGCAAGAGTGGTGGAGCTGGATTCCACTGCCGAGAAATGCGGAAACGTGAGGCCTGTCCGCCATCGCTGCCGCATTCCAGCTCCCTTCATCTCAGCCTTTGTTACACAAAATTCTCTGTGGATTAGAAAAACAATCAATCCAATCAAGGAAACATGGGAAATAGTGAACATACTGGAGGGGAAACCTCTCAAGAAGCGTCTGGAATTTAGAGGAGGAAAAAGAGACCCTGGCCTAGCAGCCGAATATATATTAGCCATGAGTAATTTGTTTATGTCCTCAGAAGTATTTCAGAGGACACAGTCGTGGCGCCTTT
The DNA here is from genome assembly GCA_019775955.2 of Pollimyrus isidori. NCBI lineage: Eukaryota > Metazoa > Chordata > Actinopteri > Osteoglossiformes > Mormyridae > Pollimyrus > Pollimyrus isidori. The sequence continues at coordinate 4,133 of JABFDZ020000100.1, forward strand.
GTTGTGCTTAAAGGCCTTTCCCCTCTCTGTGAGACAGGCCAATAAGTGCTAATTACCAACGCCGGTTAATTACAAAAGGCAGCGGCTGTACAGGACTGGGAGCCCCCCTACCCATACAGATGGGCCAGGGAAGCCCCTCCCCCCCATAGACAAGTTAGTGAGGATTCCCCCTCCGCCACAGAGCGCTAACCTGCAGCCGAGATAAACAGGCTGCCGCTGCTTCCTGAGAGACAGATACACTTCAGATACACAAAAGCAGAGTCCAAGTCGGCATTCCAAGTTTCGGCTGGGAACTGGAAAATTCTGGCCTTTTCCAAATTAGCATGCAAATCTCCCTGTAGCGTGCATTAAACCCCTAACCCTGTGTCACTACTCACCTGCTATAATTCCCCCACACACACAAAAGATGTTGGGACAAACTCCTCAAACTGGCTCAGGGCTGTCCCCTGTTTCCCAGAATGCAACAGCGCCCCACCTGGGATGGCAGCAGAGAATGGCGGACAAAAGGTGACCTGGGCCCTGTGGAAGAAATGCAGACCGCCACTCCCCCCCCCCTCCCCACAAAGAGCACCGATCACTCCCAACGGTGGAGAAGTGGACCCCCTTCAGTAAGCGCCTTTGTCCCACGGTGCCATGCTCAAATGCCGCCATCTGCATATGAAGAGAGCCAGGGGGTGGCCACAGCGCCCCCTAATTGACATTCATTCAATTATGCAAATGAGAAGACCCGTGTTCGCGCCACTCATATTCACCACCATGTCACCATCCTCTAACCGTAATAATCACACAGCAAGCAAGCGGCACCATCTGAGGCCGGACAAACTTGTGAGGGCAGCACAGGGATGGGGGTGTGACAGCGAGGAAATTTGGGGGGGGTGAAAACCTCAGGCTTGCATTCTGAAAGACCACGACCTCACTGGTGTGGCACATAGGGGTATGCGGTGGGCGGAGGCGACTAAGATCCGGCCCAAATGCCAAGAGGCAGCACAGAGCATCCAGCATCCCGCTAGAGCTGCTGGCAGCCAAAGAAGTTTGGGACTTTAAGCTAATTAATGCACCTCAGAATGTGAAATATGGAGGCATGTAATAATTAGAGCAACAGCATGATGTTCTAACGGGCTCTGCGGCTCAGACACCCCCCCCCCCTCCCCCGGTCAGAGGGTCAGGTTTTAATCAGTGTCTTTCAGAAGTGAGAGCTTTCAAGGGCTTTTAAAGAGCCCCCATTCAGAAGCCACCGAGAGGCCCGGAATCATCCGCGGGAGGCCAGAAGGCAAGGTACAGCAGCACACTCCCTGCTGGTGAGGGGAGGGGGTGGGGGCTCCTGTGGGAGCGAGTGTCCGAGCTACTGGGGGGCCGAGCCGGAGGGCCACGCAGGACAATTTCTGCACCACACAAAACCACAACATTAACCAGGCACCCACCGTGAAGAGGTATGGCTGCCATGATCAACCATGTGACATCAACAGTGGGCGTGGAAGTCAGGTGATATAGGGATGGGCTGGGGACAAGGCTAAATGACGTCGGTATGAAAAACCAGACAGTGAAAAACCATGTATGACCCCTGTGAAGGAATCCAGGCAAACGAGTAGCCTTCCAGAAAGTCCTGCCAGGATAGCTTAGCCTTGCCTATTTAAGGGAGAAGGGAGGTAGGGCAGAGTGGGGCATGGGGGGCAGGTTCAGGCCAACCGGACTGGAATAAACCATGAAGTCCCCATGAAAAAAGCCACAAATATACACTGACAAATGTACAGCTGCACCCTCACACACATCTTCAGACTCAAAAAGCAAGGATCTCCCCAGATCATAAAGTAGGCAGATTGTATCTAAGTATTGACAAGGTGTGTGTGTGTGTGTTGGAGGGGGGGGGGGTGATTTACCCGCTCCCCCATGTCTGGTGTCACGCCTCATTCAAGGCCTCCATAGCCGCCCCAGTGAGATAGCTCCGCCCACCGTGTCTTACATGGCTGATTCACAGCCTAATACCTAGCTAATGCCTTTAATTTAATGTCTGCAGTTGCTGTAATTGGTATAGTATCACAGTGCAATATATTACAGGGGCGGCAACGTTAGGCACTAAATTGAAATTTTAAAGTGAACGGCAGAATGTGCGTGTGCACATGTAGGGCCGGGCACCCTATTAATCGAGGTTTTCTAGTGGAGGGGTCCTATTTGACGTGGCTTTCCAATGAGGGGAGTCCAATTGGACAAGGTTTTCCAGGGAGGGGAGCCCTATTGGACGCGGTTTTCAAATGAGGGGACCCCTATTGGACGCGGTTTTCAAATGAGGGGAGCCCTATTGGATGCGGTTTTCCAGTGAGGGGTGGACAGGTGTTGAATGGACTGCAGGTCACTTTGTTAAGTTATTATGTCCCACAGGTACCCAGGTAGCGGGAGCATGGTGGGATTCTTTCATTGCCATTCGCCATCAGAGGTAAGCTGAGTCACCCCCGTGGGTTGTGGGGGAGGTGACGTGCCAGCATTCCATACCCAAAGGGTCACAGTAGGTGCACGGGATAAATGGCTGACCCAAAGTTCTGCTGTTATCTATATGTATCCGTGTATGTCTTTAAAGGGAGAGCATGAGGAGATATTTGAAAACTTACACATTTCAAAATACCTGTTCTTGCACTTGTATGAAATGTTTAATTTCATTTAGAATCACACCGCTCGAAAAAACTAAAAAAAGTCACACTTAAACATGACATTTCCTGCTCTGAGAAGCCAGTAGCCATTTATTTCCTGATTATATAAATATCAAACATGTAGAGAGATGTAGAGAATTTGCCTTGTTATTGAGTTGTTGACTGAAAAAGATTAAAGCTGTACGTCAGATGCGATGAACCGGAGAACATTTCGGGGGCCTCGTTCCAGACGGATAGTTAATCTCTAACAAAATACACGCACAACTGTTGTGAAAACAGTAAATCCTGGACCCTTACAGCAGGTTTAAAGACTGAACGGGTGTGATTATCACCGTTATTATAATTGAATTATTTGGCAGATGCTGGTGTCCCAAGCAACAGGGCGTAAACATAATGGAATTATAAAATTAGTAAATAAACCCCCCCCCCCCCCCCCCAAACTGCTTACACAGTGCAGAGGGGCGAATAGAATGAACGGCTCATTCTCACCCCCTACCTCCTGTAACTCTGATGGTGGGGTCCCCTCTTCCCTTCATTCGCAATAAAGATGACAGTACGCAGGATTTCTGAGTGGTTACGTTTTGAAATGGATTCGTCTTTTGTACAGGTGCATATTACAGTGATTGCTTGCGCATAACCCACCATACTCTCCTCTTTAAAACTCACATACATTTAGAGGTGAGAGTGAAGGTTGAGGTCTGAGAGTGGGGGGTTACGGGCCTCGCTGAAGGGCTCAATTGGTTGCCGAACATGGGATTCAAACCGTCGCCCCCCCAGAGGCAGAGGCTTAGCCCCCATGGTGCTTTGAGGTGAGTAGGAGAGGTTCTCTGGTGCGCTAAATTCAGCTTCATTCTCTGGCTTCTCGTAGTAACTGCTTGGTGGGAAAGACAGGAGTGGGGGAGCCCACTCAAGGCGTCGAGGAGAATGCACCTGTCTCTACGGCCACAAGCTGCATTATCAGGCGAGGCGGGGAACCTGGCAAAGCAGACACCACCACCGTCCCTCCACAGATCCCAGTGATGGCCATGCTGTCGTGCGGGGGGGGCATCGGGGCGGGATCACTCTGGCGATGGGAGGGCAGGTGGGCAAGCTGCCCAGACTGGCGGAGCTAACCCATCACCGCACATGCAGATCTTTCTAGCGGAGCTCCGAAGAACCAATAGAAAGCTCTCGGCCATGGCCTGCCTGTGGAATTCTGGTCCAGGGAAAGTGACATCAGAGTGCGACCGTCAAAGTGTCTGCAATGGCACCCCAGGGAGCATGTGACAGTGACAGCAGCTGTTAGTGGGCAAAGGTATTCAGCCTAGCTGAGGTGTCCCCAATTCGCTGCATGAAGGACGAGATGCGTACGGCATGAAAAACAAACAGATTCACTGGAGAAGTGCGGGGAGGGTGGTGTCTTACCCTGCTAAAGACAGATAATGTGCTTTGCAAAGCTGCATTGCACTCAGCACACCTCAACGGGCACTGCATTAGCCTAGTCTGCAGAATTTATGCTCCATGCAGAGGAATTTTAATAAGTTGCCCTGCATTTTTTTTTAAACCAAAGGTGGGGTCACTGTTTTGCTTGGGATAACTCGCTGGTTCTGAAGTCCCTTCCAGACATTCTGCATCTAACTAAGACACGCCCCTAATATTTTACACCCCTTAAACTTCTGGAAATTTTTAACTGCTCCAGAAAGTGTCACACGTAACCGATAACTGTTGGATCTAAAAGGCCCTGCAGCAACTTTAAACAATAAATAGAATGTAAAAAAAAAAGCCAGAAAAGAAGCAGCATGAATTCAGTGTCCATTAATAACGGCTGGCACCAGCGGCACGGAGATCAAAATGAACTTTTCCCACATCTGCTCCGAGATCACCAGCACACGTGTGGCGTCGCAGGGAAAATTCCAGCCTGGATGTACTTCACATGGAATTCCACGGAGCCAAGAGCCCGACTGTGACACAATAACCCAGCCCGTTAAATGTTCCGGGGTCAGACTTTACCGGCTCCAGGCTGCATGAGCGAAAGCTTGGCCCCTATTGCTCTTACCAAGAGAACAAAGTCTTTCCTGCTTTGTGGTATGAGCACAGCAGAAGCGAGTATAGAGTATAAACTGCTATTTCAATGTACCATAGTGGAAATCTAAGAAAATAATGGAAAGAGTCAATCACTAGGTGGACTGTCACTAAAAATAAAACATTTTAAACAATAATGAAAAACTAAATATTTTAAGTCAATATAATTACAAAAATAGGTCTGAATATTTTATTTGGAAAAGGAATACAAAACCTTTTTTAAGGATGTTTTCAGAATTGATTGCAATAATTTAATACAATTTCATTAATTACAATAACAATGACAGTGATGTTCCGGGAACATTCTGGAGAGTTCGAGCTGCAGGAGGTACGAGAACCGGGGCAGAGAGCCAGGGCGAGGCGCGTCCCGAACGGCGGCACCATCCGGGGCCCTCGCCGGACAATGGCAGCGCTATTAGTCATGTGAACGACGCGCAGTGCTGCCGTGGTAACGGCGTCGCGCCACTCCTGTGCACTGGCGATGTGTCACAGCGACGGTACCGTGCTGCCCCTACACAGAATCCCTAATTGCAGATTAGAGACGAGCAAAGGCTGCACTACAGCTTCCATGTGTCAGCTGACGCGGGGCACAGAGTGAACAAAGGGAGCGAGCCCCCCTCCCCATCTGCGAGAATGCAAAATGCATTAGATAGCGGCTGCGAGTAGGCAGGTGTGCCCGAGGCCTCACCACAGCTGTGCGCCTGATTGAGTAGGAGGACAGTTTGAGATGCACCCAGAGGCCTATGTAACCTCAACAGAGCTATTAATACCAACTCCACACAAACAGCACCTATGAGCAGCCAAAATGCCAAATCGCACAATCTACCCCCCGTATATCTGTACATGCTGTGTGACATGTGTGCGTTGTGTATGTTTGTGTACATTCTGTATGACTATGTGTGTGAGGTCACTGTGAGTGTATACTCTGTGTGTGTGCGTGTGTGTGTACGATACAAAAGACAGGTCAGAGTAAGAGCCAGACGGTGTAGTGAGCAGGTCAACGGAGGCAATGGTGGTATCGGGGGGTATGCAGAGCGGGGGCAGGGGACTGGAAGGTGTGGGGGACTCGCTACTTATGAGATACTGGGCCGCAATTCGCTTTGATATTTTCCCCCCAAATCGGATCCTGAATTCCAACGTGGTGAGACATCATTGTACAAAACAAAATGGGACAGTGGAGTGGGGGGTGGGGGCTTGTTCAACCCCCCAGCAATGAAGACGTCACAAGACACACAGGATGGGGCCCTCCTAAGGTGCCACTGTGACACACGGAGCAGCCAATTACAGCTTACTGGCTGTCCGAGTCTTCCTCTGGTCTTTGCCAGGGGTGCAATGCAATCCTGGCAGTTCCCATTTCAGAAGACAGGTGGCGCCGTGTTGCTGGGCCCTGAGCGGCTCTGAATTACAGCTGTTTATCTTCCAGCTTTCTTCGAGATTAATGAAATGCAAATGTGATACTGTGAATCATGGGAGTACCTGCCAGGCCCTTATTAATACCTCCGCTTAAACAGCCCGGCGCTGAAATGCGTGGTGGGGGCAGAGGGGACGGGGGATCACCTCACGCCTGGAAAACAATTCATGGATGACTGCCCAATTAGACCAGGAGCACGGCAATAACCTGCCAACCCGGACGGCATGCAGGGAGGAGGGCCAGCCAATGGCATGCATGCGAAGGCGTGGCCTGAGCCAGGGGGGTTGGGGATTCCAGCAACGTCCTCCCCCAGTAAAGAGAAGAACAGCACAACGGAGCAGAAATTGAATGCGGCACTGCATATGGGAGGCATAAGAGCAGCTGAGCAGTGGCATGGGAGGAGCCGGGCCGCCATCTTAAGGTCGGGGCAGGTCTGCGTTTCATTTGCCCCAGGGGGGGTGGGGGTACAGCCACAGGTTTGTGGCAGATGGTGCAGTGTCAGCCACGTTTCCCTCCGATCCTTTCCTCCAACCCCCCCAATCTGACACCCCGCCCTACCCCCCTCCTCCCCCAGTTCCCTCTGAACAGGTAAATATGGCCATGCTCCGGAAAGTTATGTGGATTCCGTCTTGGGCTGGAAACTCGGCTACTCCATGCCGCCCCATCCCCTCCCCCATCACTGATCTTCGGTGGTGAAGTCTGACAGGACAGAGATGAAGCTGGACCGGAGGTTGCTCCAGGAGAACAGACCAGTATCCACCTGTGGGGGGGGGGGGGGGGGGAGGGGGGTCAGCAACACAGAGACAAACAAAACACACAAATGACGCACTTCCTACGTATCTGCGAGAACCTCCATGAAAAGGTGAAAGGATCTGCACTGGCACATAGACTGATAGGCTGTTAAAGTCATTAATAAGTTTACAGCAGACACCTCCATGCACACTTCATACAACCAAATAAAGAACAATGTTTTTCTGTTTCTTTTATTTTTAAATTATACGTTGATTAGTAGGTATTTCTCAGGATAAACTCTAGACAAAACTCAAAGCTTTTGGCTAATGCGTGCAGCATCGAATCTATGCAGAGCTCGCACTCTGGGTCTCTGTCGCTCTGAAATTACACCAACAAAGTGCAATTTGGCTGAGTGCAGGGGCATTTAAGCTTTGTTACATTTTTACTATGCCATAGGAAACAAATCTTAGCAAGATTTGCAATTTTAATGATTGTTCCTTTTCATGATTACCCAGCATATGTTTAAAAATCAATTTAATGTTCACCTCCACTGCTTTTGCATGAACTCCATGCACTCCCCGAGCCAATCAGAATCATCTTTGTCCTTGCTGTAGATAGACTGGTTTCTGGGACATTTATTCATCTTGAACTCAACTTGAACTTCTTTGCTTTAGAAATATCACAATATTTATCACAAAGGAATCGCATCGCGATATCTGAGATTTTCCAATGTATATATACCAGTGCAACTGTGGTTTTTAACAGTGTGAATGGCAGCAACCGTGACAGAAACAGCAGGCTTGAAATGAGGCAAACACCACTTTCCCCACACAAAAATTCCCACCAGCTGGAAACAAACATTATTGCTGGGGTGGAGCGTGTCAGGCTAGCTGCAGCTCATGACCAAGGAGGTCCAGATCGGCAGAGGATGGGCAGCATGAGCTTGCAGCTGAGCGTATTACGTGAAGTTTCCCTGGGAGCTGGCATGCTGAATATCTCGTAGGGAGCTAGGGAGGAACATAAGCCGTCACATGTGACTTTGAACGGCACCCCAGGGGCCACAGGTCAACTGTGATGCGGGGTGGGGTGGAGCTAGCTGGTCTACCGACCAGGAGACCACCACCATGCGGGACCTTAAATCAAAGCCGGGAGATGGCAAAACAAGAATCTGCTTGGGGGAAGGGGTATAAAGCTGACTCTAACCGAGGGGGGAGACTGTAAAGGTGACTCTAACTAGGGGGGAGACTGTAAAGCTGACTCTAACCGAGGGGGGAGACTGTAAAGGTGACTCTAACCGAGGGGGGAGGCTGTAAAGGTGACTCTAACCGAGTGGGGAGGCTGTAAAGGTGACTCTAACCGAGGGGGGAGGCTGTAAAGGTGACTCTAACCGAGGGGGGAGGCTGTAAAGGTGACTAAAACTAGGGGGGAGAAAGTAAAGCAGAAACTGAGGGGGGAGGCTGGAAAGGTGACTCTAAC